>JANHGB010051629.1:108293-160785 GCA_026283785.1 Coracopsis vasa | reverse complement strand
TGCTCCCATGATAAGTGCTCAGAGAGACATGGCCTCTCCATTTCAGATGGAGCTTCGTCCTCTGTTTTTGTGCTCCAACATCCACAGTGTGACAAAACACAGAAAAACTTAAACTTTTTCCACAAAATCAGTCTTCTGATGGGATAAGATGAGGGGTAGGAACTGTTTCGGTGATCAGTCAGACTGCTCTGCTGACTTCTAGGAGCTGAATGAAGTTCCTGATTCTAGCGGAGGGTGCACCAGAGTTTTCCCTGTTAGTGAGCAGGGGTTGCATCAAAGTGTCTTACAGAGAGAAAGCTAAGAAACAAACAATGGAGCTTGGTCTTTTTGTGTATTATTTAAGAAAATGAAATTAAAATTCAGATCATCGAGTTCCAAACCCCTGCCACGGGCAGGGACACCTTCCACTAGACCAGGTTGCTCAAAGCCCCATCCATCCTGGCCTTGAACACTGCCAGGGATGGAGCAGTCACAGCTTCTTCTCTGGGCAACCTGTTCCAGTGCCTCACCATCTTTATAGTGAAGAATTTCTTTCTAATATTTAATCTAAATCTACCCTCTTTCAGTTTAAAACCATTCCCCCTTGTCCTGTCACTACATGCCCTTGTAGAAAGTCCCTCTCCAGCTTTCCTGTAGGCCCCTTTAGGTACTGGTCTCTCCAGTGTCTTCTATTCTCCAGGCTGAAGAAGTCAAACTCCCTCAGCCTGTCTTCATAGCAGAGGTGCTCCAGCGCTCTTATCATCTTCATGGCCCTCCTTTGGTCTTGCACCAACAGGTCCACGTCCTTCTTATGCTGGGGGCCCCAGAGCTGGATGCAGTACTGCAAGTGGGTTTTCACAAGAGTGGATTAGTGGAAGAGAATGACCTCCCTTGGCACATTTCTTTTGATATAGCCCAGTATATTGTTGGCTTTCTGGGCAGCACATGCACATTATGGGTGATGTTGAGCTTCTTGTTAACCAATACCCTCAAGTCTTTCTCCTCAATGCTGCTCTCAATCCATTCTCTGTTCAGCCTGTATTTAAGATATTTAGATGTCACAAATCAGAGCAAATTTCAAAATGAAGTTGTTTATGCATGCAGCAGAAAATTGTTGAATTTTTAAAAATGGATGTGATACATTTACACTTTCACCCATTTTTAATTTAAAATAAGTATTTGTAATTGAGTTATTTGTATTAAATGTTTCAACTCAGCCAAATCTGCAATTTCTGTTGGAAAACAAGAAGCCAGGTACAACGTCTCATTGTCTGTCACTTTTCAAAATGCTGACTGAATGAATAATAAAACATTCAGCTTGAATACATAACAAGTGTTCATATCTGAGGTTTCAAATATTAACCTGGAAATATAAAGAGTATTGTGTTTGCAGGTGCTTTTTTTTGTTGTTGTTTTGTTGTTTGTTTCTTGAAATGGGATAACCTGACACAGCTATGTACATCTATGTACTTTTTCTTCCTTGATTTTTTTTTTTTGGTTGTTTTTTTTCTCTTTAAATTACCTCATATTTCATACTTCAAAACTGAAATTTTTAAGGATCTTTCTTGGAAGGCTTAAACCAATTCTTATTTTTATTTAAACCAGGCAAATAAAGCTATGAGAAATCTAATATGAATAAAACCATACTGGCATCAACTAAATAGAATTCATAGCATTAATGGAATGTGGTAACAAAGTTGAAGGGATTTGGATCTCATCTGAACAGCCTCTAGCCATTCAGGTGTATGTACAGTCTCCCCATTTTAATCACTTATGCATAGAAAATACTGAATAGGAAAGGAACAGGTCATAGGTCAGAAATAACTAACAGCTAATTAAGATACAATCAAATGTTCATGTCTTGGCTAGCTGCCTGCTGCAGCCACCAGGGACTCCCAAATATTCATTTACATGTATCTATGTTAAGCTGTAACCATTCAAACACTGAAAGCTTGCAAGTGTTTTCTCCTTCAAGCCTCTGAGAGTACACTTTCATCTTTATTCAAATATCAGAGACTAGCAGCATCTGAGAGCCACAGTCTAATTAGTATTTTTAAAGATTCTTGATTTACTTGGAAATTTGACTCACGCTGGAGTCATTGAGCATCTTCTCATTACTGAGGTCCTTCTTATAGACAGGCAGATGAAACACACCAATTATAGATTTGGTCTCAAAAGACAGGCATACAAGAGAGATTATAGAGGCACTGGCATGCAAGTTGTCTCACAGAATTAGTTGTGCTGGACCATACATATTAACTTGCAGTAGCACCCTTTAAAGAAGAACAAGATAGATGTGCTGGTCCTGTACACGCGCACACACCAAGAAGCTTTGTAGCTCCTCAGACTTCATAATCCTATTCATTCCTGGCACGTGAGCTTTGTTAGGCACAACATTCTCCCAGAAGGAAGGAGTCTAATTGTAATAATTCATTAAGCAAGACCAGACTTGAAGAATACTTGAAAATGATTTTGTCTATTAACTCTTTCCTTATGCTAAACTACTGTACCTTCAGTTATGCACAATAGACTAGAGGTTTTTTGTAGTTTTTTGTGTTGTTGGTTTGGGTTTTTTTAAATTAAATAAAATGCAGCAAGGTTTCCACAACTGGTATGAACAAAGGTTGTTCCTAAACTTTAATTAACAACAAACAAACAAACAAATAAAAACCAATCAACCAAACCCATCTCTACTTTTTATGTACAACAGCTTGATCTAGTCTGTTTCTGTTCTGTGTGGGACTGGCAGCGTAAATTACCACATACAAAAAAGTTGATATTGTAGAAAAATGGGAAATCATTATTATTTCAATTATTAAATTATTAAATCAGCTATTACCAAAGGCACTAGCAATAGCAGAGATGGGAACCAGAGGTTTGAATGCAGATGTTTATGTACATAACAGCAATAGAGTTGAGTCAATGAAAATATTTTGTCTTATCACTTCCATCTCTAAGTACTGTACTTAACCATAGCACATCGCTGGAGCAGATCTGAATTTCATTACCTGATATAAATACAAATTGGTTTTAAAGCAGTACTCCAGTTTTTTTTCCCTACCTTCCACATCTAAAAATTGGACAGGAATCATGAATTGGCAGTGAGAGTCTGTAGACAGCAGTTGCATTTTGCATTTACTGTGCAGGGCTAACTGTGTTTACAATTCAGACAAACTCTTAGCTCTCTGCAAAAGATAATGAGCAACGACTAATGTCCAACAAAAATCTTTAGATATTATCTATAAAATGAAGGGACATGCTGTGGACTTTTGTTTGCCATTGTGCTAGTCCTTTCAAGACTAAATTATTGGAAGGTACTGGGTAAGTATGGGTGATTCCAGATAACAGGATTTTTATTAATCTTAAGTTGCTTTCCTGCAGGTGGAAGAGCTTATAGGAAGCACACAAAACCACACAGCATCCTACAAACTGCTCACAATACCTGATGTTATGAAGGACCATTTGTTAGCAAAAGAAATGATCACATTAGTGAAGTTTCCATCTCCAAAGGTATTTAACACTGGTAGCACAGAACTTGTAAGAAGAAAAACGTACAGGTTGTGGAGTCTGCAGTTGAGGGAAGGCTCCTTTATCTCTACATCTTCTAAAACTTTAGTCTGTGTGGTATTTTAGTGCTTTAAGACAGGTAGGATTTCTTTCATCTTCCTACTCCAGACACTTCACAATGTAAAATTTATTTTTATGTACAACATTTGATAGAAATCCAATTCCTAAAACCAGAATATCTACTTTCATTAAATTGTGTTAAGCCAGGTACTAGCAGTATAAAATTCCTAACTTTTTGACTGCCAGAGGTCCTCATATGTACTGATCTATTTAATCCATTGCATTGACCCCTCAAAATGACTTATAATTGGATGAAAGGTAAATGAGAATGATGCAGTAAGAACATTTTGATTAGCCTTGAAAACTTTTACATATTATTTTACATGTCTAGGCAAATCCTTCAAAGCCTATTAGCCAAAATAGAAATTACTTCATAAATATCAAATATACGTGAAACCTTGTAGCTAACCAATAGCAACCACCTGTATCAGTTAGCATGAGCTAGACCTAGTTAGCATAAGCCCATGAACTTTAACCAAATTTCTGCTGTAATAGATGAAATATGGTCAACCACCTGCCCCAAACAACAGAGCAGCCTTTGGTGTGCTCAGAGAAACAGAGAGTGAAACTATGCAAAGCCAAAAGTGTTTCTCTTCAAGGAGTGCAGAAGTGCTCAGGACATGTCTGGGACAAACTGACTGCAGTGGCAGCAAATAAGGCAACAACAGCTCAAGCTGATCAGACAAATCACCAATGGGGTATTTTCCTACCCAGTCCTATAACTGAGGAAGCCTAGGAATGAATACCGGGGTCTTCTGAGGAGTTCCTGATGACTCTTGCCAGGACTTACAACTCTCACACAGGTCCAGGGCTACCTCAGCTTTCCTCTGAGGGAAAAGGGGAAAGAAGGAGGGAAATAGCCCAGGAAATCCCATGTTCCTGTGCCAGAATGAAGTCAAGGATGGAAGGAGCCATCATGTTGACCCGTCCAACCTCCTCCTAGGACTGTGCCCTCTCTTCCACAGAACAAGAAGCTCATGAAAGAAACTGTCACGCTAAACTGCCCAATTTATCTCCCTCATTGCACTGTCTCCCCCACAAGATAGGGAAGTCTTGTGATCCCTAAAATTGCTGTCAATGTGTTGCCACCTACTACAGGCCAGTCTGTACCAGCCCACATTCAGTCCCAAGCAGTGAAATGCTTTCTTCCTATCCCACTGTCCATGTGTAGTCCCCGCTAGTTGTCACTTAGCTAAATGCTAGTATTTACACTCTGATTTTTTCTCCTTTGCTAACAGTATTATGAATACAACTAGAAAAAACAAGGAAGTAACAGGTCTGCAAATAAACAAATTGCTGCATCTCCAGCTTTACTGTCACATATGCTTGTGCTCATTTACCTTTCCTAAATGTGCACTGACAAGAAAAGACTACACCAATACAGCTCATATCAGCTTTATATTCATAAAATGGCCTGTGTTCATTCTCTGATCTGAGAATAAGACTGGCTAACTTTGATTCAGTTTAATTTGCTACTAAATGATTTAAAATAAATCAAATATACACTGCTGTTCCTCTGAAATAAGATGTGGAAAAGGATGCAGCTTTTTGCATTGCTTTAGTTTCACTATATAAATTCACACCTAAAATTATATTAGTGTCACGTTCTCAAGCAGCAAAGCCTTTTGGGACTTCCTGTCTCTTGCTCTGCCTTCTGTTTTCTTATTCTTTTCAAGTTTAATAGCATGATTACCTAAACACAGTGATTTATTCATCCCTTATTATTCCAAGGAAGTTGTTAACAAGTCATGGATTGAGTGTTAGGTTATTTAAGGCTGTTAACAAGACATGCAAATACTCAAGCATGTACTTGTGACTGACACAGAACTGCACTATTAAAACACATACATTTTAAAGCTTCCCCTGGCTCAAACTGTGTGGGTAGCATGGCTTAGAGTAGTTGTCCTGATTCATTAAGGTCTTCATAGCACATAAATACTGCTAACTCTTTCTGACTTTTTAATTGCACTTCAAAGGACGCTGGCAGCATGCTGGGCACACAAGGCAGACTCAGCAAGAACCAGAGCAGGAGACTAGTTATCAAGCAAGCAACATTATTCCTCAGGAGAAAGCTAATGTCCTTACTGAAAAGGTCATGAAGGGAGGTTGTTTTATTTGGAAACTGTGAGCTCTTTGGCAGAAAAGAGAGGAGAGTCCAAAATAAATTCCTGGAGGCAGAAGCTGTGGCAGAAGGAGGTGGCAGCATTTGCACAGGAACGCTATGATTGGGAGTACTTCAGAAACAGGATTTTCTTCACAATCCGTTTTGCTCTGGGAAAGATGCAGCAAAGCAGCAGAAAGCAATAGTATAGGAACTTGTAGAAACAAGGAGACATCTAAAGTTTTTGTATCACTGTGACCAAAAAGCTCCATTTACCAAGGGGATTGAGGCTTGAGGGGGGCCTGGGTACACCCACCATAAGTGAAGAGATTTAGGCACAGGAAGAGGATTCTTGAAAGCTACTAAAAAAACTACTAAAAAAAAAAAAGCCCAATCTTCTTAAATTAGTAAGCTACACTGAGATGTGTGCCTTGTACCTCCCTTTTTTGGAGGAAGAGACACTAGCTGACTAATTTCAGGCTGACCTTTTTGGAAGTCTGCAGCTAGGCACAGGCATTAACTGAGATCCAAAGGAAAAGAAGATAGTGTTAAGTTGAAGCAGCAGAAAGTGACTGGCACTTCTGGAAGCAAGTTGGTAGGGCTCGCTTGGGATGTATCTCTTGCACTAGCCACAGAGCTGTACACAACGCTGTAGTCTGATACCCAACAACACGGTCAATGCAGTGCCTCGGTGAGCAGCATACAGATGGGCACCACAAGACTTCTCAGGAGATGTAGCAAAGTATGTCTCTTTAATAGCCTTTTTCCCCTCAAAAGCACCAGTTATTTCCAGGAAATTCTTCAGAATAACCCTTGCCTCTGAGTTGCTAGCTAAGGGCCAGATCACAAAACCAAACATATTATACATGTAAATTCAGTCTGTCCAGACCTTGTTTTCAGATCCCAGCCAGACTGCTTTGTTCTGCTTTTCCCCAGAAGAAAGCAATCAGTGGTGAATCTGAAATACCTGAGACCATTAATGTATGGTAAGAAGTTTTGTCAGCCCTAGCCTAACACTGAGTGCTAGTTTTAGGAGGACAAGACAAAGGCTTGTTTGCAGTGAGCATGATAGCACATGTTAATCTTGCAACTGCCTGTTGATTTGGTCTAAACCTTGGAATTAATAATCCTCAGTTAGTGAGTTAAATGTATCTTTCTGCTTCAATCTTGAACTCCTTTAACAGGCAAGTGCAACACCCTACAGCATGCTTTTCTAGGGCCGTATGCCCTTGACAGAATTCAGCTTAGGGCTACTGAAACAACTGCATAGGACTGCACCTCTTGGGAATCTGGTCATAGGACATGTTATAATACACTCATGTCCAAAATGGGACCAGGGTGGAAGGCATCCATCAAGAGGTCATTTATTTTACTTACTGATTCCAAAGCAGTATGAGACACACCTAAATCACTGACAGCTGTTCATCTGAAACTTCTGGTCTCTTGCTGGGGTAAGGTACGCTGCACACTTCTTGTCTCAGAAGCAGCTGAAGATGTAAAAATGGATTTTCAAATAAAAGGCACAACCAACACATTAGAAGTCAGAGTTAAAGGGGATAGCTACAGCATAGAATCAATGCCTATAGCAGTGCCACAAATGCATGTAGTTGTATAACATAGCATATGTGTTAGTTTTGTAAATTAAGGCAGAATATTAAGAAACCCAGAGTTATGATCAAATAACACTTTCTGCATTGTATAGCAAAAGAAGTTGCTGAACTTTCCAGATGATCTAATCCAAACTGTATCTCCTTTCCCCACACAAATATATTGCTGTGCATGAGTAATTAGCACACTGGTCTGAAGCCAGGGAACCGAGCAGCCCCGCTCACCTCAGTGAGACTGCCTGTCCGGTTGTGGCTCTGACAGCAGTCACAGGGAACATCTGCTTCTTACACTGCAAGTGCACATTCAGCCATTCCATACATTACTGCAGATACAGGTCAGCTGCAGTGGCCTGCAAAGTAGCCTAGTTATTCTTCTCCGATTCCATAAGCTCTGTTTGGAAAAGACTTATTAACAACCCAGTGTAAACCAGCTATTAGAAAAACAGCACAGCAAGGCAAGTTATTTTTTGAAAACCAAGTGCAGTGAATATTTTTTAATTCATTCAGCCCTGTAAAACTCTTCAGATTTTGACAAGATCCCTTGAAACTCCCAATGCACTCCATACCACCGTTGTGGTTTTCACGGAGCCTACAAATGTCCATTCACCACAACTTTTAGTCTCCAGCTCTTTATGACTTCAGTAAAGCACCTAACTCCATGTTTAAAACTAAGCATGTATGGGAATGCTTCTCAGTCTTGTCCTTAAAGCTACCACTGCTGGCTAGTGCCCCCTTTGAAGACTTGGCTTTAATCTTGGTGTTTGTTTGATTCATTTGTAACCTGAAAGGACAGTCCAAAGTCTGATCAGTAGACTATGAACATATGAGAAAACAGATGCCAGGGATCTAGGGAAATGAAATAAATTTTCCTTTATAAAAATATTACAACACTGAACATTAATTTTACACCCAGCAATAAAACATCACTCTATCACAGCTAGAAGAATAACTGATTAAAAAATGTCAGATTGTCCTCTCAAATTTTCTCTTATCATTACCTGCCAGCATATTGATTCACAAATTTCTGGATATATAATGATCTGAACATTCTTTAATAGAAAGCTTTGCAAATAACCTGCCTTATAATAATGAAATATTTGAAGACAGATGCCTTTTTATTATTATTTGTATATATGTGAATTTTGATATCTAGAGAAAAACAAAATGAGTATTCTCTTTCGGTCACCTCCAGTAACTTCTCTAAGCAGCTCTACAAATAGACAATGTGCGCATTTCATTTTATTCATTTCCCTAGTAACTAGGAAGCATACTTTCAAGCCTGAGACTTTATTTTTGTTTTTTAATTGTACTTCTACACAGACAGTTTCTCCTGGTATGAAATTTACTGCTTCACCAACATACTCAGAATCCCCAAAAATGTCTTTCTAGTGTAGATGAAGGCTGTCCTTTCACTCACTAAGAATGTGTCTTCACTGAGGGCAAGAGCACAAACCAGGTCTCTGCAGCAGAGACATGAGCATTGGAAGAACTAACACAGTCAGCCACTGCATGTAAGCTAGAACTGTTATTTGAGAGAAGAATAAAAGTCAGTGTTTAAACAACATCTAAATGATGGTGTCCATGTTCATAATCCCTTTCAGGACAAAGCCAGGCGAGATGAAGTTATCTTTAATTCAGTTTTAAGCTTAGATGTTTGGCTTTGTCCAGGAAGAAGAAATTACAGTGCTTACTCAGATCAGTTATAGAAAAGGAACAATTTAAAAATACTGCCCCTCAGCTGTTTGCTAACACGTCTCATCTGCAACATTTTACTGACAGCACCAATGTGGAAGGACTAGTGAATCACATGAGAATGAAATTTTGGTAAGTCAGCCCACCAATGGGTCCATATTTTACAAGAATGTTGTGCTTCGTGTGTTTACTGAGCAGGGCTATGACACTGGTAAATACAGACTTTTCTGCATGTAATAAACTTCATTTCACATGGTCATGTTGTTACAAAGGTCTGTATCATGTGACCTATCAATTTTTTTTCCACCACAACAAGGACTGTGATTTCGTGAGGTCCTCCTGCATTTGAGGTTTGTAAACATGTTGCATTCTGATATGGTGCACTCTGAGTCAAACGGCACTTTTGATGCATCAGACAGTAGAGCTTTTATATTGCACTTATTTTTGACCATGATGCAAATAATTTTCTGCCAGCAAATGTCAAAGTAATATAGACAGAACTTACAGCACTGCTTAAGTAACTTTTTTCATTTATATTAATGATGACAGAATTTTACCTAAATATTTTATGAACCAGTAGCAGTATCTTTCTGCAGCTCTTAGAGTTCCACACCATGCTGTGTTTCAGCTAACAGTGATATGTATGTCTGAATCACTTTTAATGCATGTAATATCTTGAAGTGCATATTATAAGCATATAGACAAGTTGTATTCTCCTCTAAACAAACCATTCACATCTGGAGAATGAAAGTTCAAAGCAAATACCAGGTGGAGTCCAGTGGATTCCACCCAGCCACTGAGATGAAACCAACTTTGTTTTCTGTGTAAACACTCTATGCCTTTTGAAAATAATCAAACAATGCTCAGAACTGGAAGAGTTCCTGCACTGTAAGCCTTTAGCTCTCACTATTTCCCTCCATTATATACAGCTCTTGCCCTGTCTTTGCTCTTCCTCATAGACATGATTAAACTCCAGAGCTGTGATTCTCAGCACGTTCCCTACTGCATTTTTGTTCATGTGTGGAAAACAGGGGAAAAAGGGAAATTCTGAAAGTCTGTTTTTTTTACTTTCCCCATGGCTATTTACAGTCTGAATCGCAGAAGACATATAATAATATTTTGTAGAAGTGGTCAGAGTTAGACAAAAATAACCGAACACCTCAAAATGTAGAGCAGTTTCCCCTACACCATAACACAATGTTTCTGTCCTTCAGAGAGGCTAATCAATCAGCTTTTGGTGGAGCCATTCATCTAAATCAGGGATGAGACTCACCCTCTCCAGCCTCAGAATCTGAGACTCCATGCATAAAATTCAATTGATGAGATGTGAGTATTTATAATGTCGATGTCTACATCTGAAAGTTAATTGTCTAAATTTTCTTTATGGTCACTAGACAGAAATAAGACTTTGTAAGATATGAGTCATCTCATCTTACTGCACATGTCTAAAATACGTCATAATAATTGAGCCTCAGAAGTGCTGTTTCTCACCAGTGATTATAAAGGAAGTCTTGAGTGGCTAGTTCAGACGTAGGCATCTGTACTGTTGATTAAATTTGCTGAGACAAGTTGCATTGCATTTCAGTTCATGACAAGGCATGTCTACAGTCGTGGAATGGGTGCAAGGTCACATCAAAACTTGCAGGAAGTATGTCTAGCTGGAGTTCCTGCTGAACTGGCTATGTTTGTCCCAGATGCAACACAAAGCCCCAGCACCGAGATCCCAAACAGCCAATACAACAGCTGAGCAGTGGATTGTGGCTCAGACTGAGAATCACACACAACAGACACAAAGGGAAAGGTGCTGATGCTTTGTGATGAATGCAAGAGCTATAGGCACAGTGCTGGTGCATGGACTTGAGTGTCGAAGAATTATAATCATCTGTTCATGACACATGGTTATCAGGATGCACAATAGAATATTAGTAGTAAAAGATGGAAAGTATGATGCTGGCAAGAAAACTAATAGGGGGGAAATCATAGACAAAGAGCTCTGTGGGTCTCTGGAGAGGGGTTGTGAGCAAAAGTTGCTATTATGAACAAGTGAACAAAAAAGATAAGCTACAAGGGGAACAAAAAAGAAATCTAGATTGGTTAGAAAGTGTAAAAACTGTAGAATGAGAAAGCAATCCAAACAATTTTGAGTGCAAGAAAGAGCTAAATGATGAAACTTACTTTTCCTCAGAACTATGAAGAGCTACCTGAAAAAAGCAAATAAATGCAAAGTAAAATAAGAATCAAATTTGACAAGTATATAAATGGATGATGAAAGGGAGAACTTCAGCACTGCTACTTCAAATATTTTATTGAGGAATCATCAGGAGCTTGTTTATTGATGAGGAGACTTAGAAGACAGTGGTGATTTTTATACCACACAGGCAGAAATACAAAAAAAGTATGGGGAGAAATTCTGACAAAATATTAAAAAAAAAAGGGATTGAAAAGAAAGATAGTTCTATAGACAGCTGGGGAGAAGAGGTATTTAATGAAGCAGAATAAAATGAGAACATCACTGAAGACAGACACTGAAGTGACCCACTTTAAGCCAAATATTGAGATCTTGGCTGGGAGAAGTATGCTGTCTTTGACGGAAACACTATTCCCTTCTCTTCAGCACCTGAGATTTCTGATGTCAGCAGGTGACAGGCATGTCAGATAAAAATCTCCATTATGTTTCCTGCTGTTCTCTATATACATCATTCTAATTATTCCTTGAACCTGACACACAACTTTTCAACTGCTCAGCGTATCATAAAAGTTTTCTTGTCAAAGTGTGTAAGCACTTATGGTAAAAAGTGAGAGCAAAGTTTTATGAAGTGTGACACTGAAGTGGAAATATTCAGAATGCTTTTAACATAAACCAAATTATTTCAAATTAAAACACCAATATCCTCAAAATGTCTTTTGAATTGGTTTGCTGTCTCTTGGCTCCTTGCCATTGGAAATTTTTTCAGGGACAATTTCTTTGTTATATCGTTTCTATAAACATAAAGCACAAACATTGAAGTAGTAAATTTCTTTTCTGCACACTGTACAAAGATAAAACAATAGGAGAGTTAGAAGCCACTATGTTGTGTGGGAGAAAGGTGAGTCACAGCCATGAGATAAAATTAAATTAGTTCTTATATAAGTTCATCATAATCCTTACTTCTTCCACATTAAAGCTGATGACTCAGTATTTGTTTATAAAGGGTGTTCATTATCATATAATACCTGACAGTCATGAAAGATGGCTTATACCTACCGATATCTATTTCTGATAGCTCTCTAATAAGATTACTGCATTCCTTTCACGTCCAGGTATGTATAGTGATACTGCCCATGATTCTGCCTTTGAGTCATCAATCTTCATAGCTTTCTGATGAGAAGTTAGTGGTTTCTTTTAAACTTTTAACAAATATTTCACAGTTTTTGAAGCAAGGGGAACAATATACAAAATGAGCTATCTAACAAGAATTGAGATTCATATTCCTCTTCCAAGAATAAGAAATAATAGATCAGAAATATTTCTTTTCCATAGCTATGTATCAATGTAAAAAGTCAAATGATCAAGTATGAATGACTAAAGTCTTGATAAAGAATTCTAGCAGGAGATTAGTTTGTTGTGAGTTGATTGTTCCCAATAAATTAATATATTTGCTTCATTACTTAGTCTCAAAGTAGTTTTATCATAAGGAAGTTACTTTGGAAGTCAGTAAATGCAGAGTTCATCTCTCTCCTGCTCAAACCATAGCACTCCTGAAGTGTGTTGGATGGTGCCTTGAGTTTCCACTTCACAAAAACTCTGGCCAAATCATCAGTATCATAAAAACCTCAAAGTCTGACCCCAAATGAAGCTTACAAAATTGCTTCTCCAGAAATAAAGACCAACATCCAACAGAGGGCTTTTTGATTCCTGGGGCTGTACTCAGATTCTGCCTACCTGCCTGTGCATAGTGATTCTTCCTAGCAAGCTGCTGACACTTGCTTACTCTCACCTCCTACACTCCACCCTGTCCCCCTAAGTTCTCCATGTCCACTTTGACTAGATGTGGAATGGCATGTGCTTGGACATAGTGCTCCACTCTTCTTTAAGCTCCCAAATTCCTTGCGATTGCAGTAAGAGCATAAGTACTGTCACAGGATCTATGATAACGCATCCTCTTATGGAGAAAGGATGGACTGATGTACACTTAGGCATTCTTTTGAACCACCTGCGTGACCAGTCAGTTACCAAGATCCTCTTAAGCTCAAACAGGCACTATAGAAGACAGCCAGCCTGATGGCTGTTAAGCAAGCGTTCCCTTCAAATGCGGTCTTTTGTCGTGTTTTGTTATTTGACTATTCACAGTGTTCAAAAGACAGAAAGCCCATGGTGTATAAGATTGAAAAAAAAAACCCAAAAAACAACAAACACATAAAAAGGTCTGGTAAAAGTACTTTAAGATTCATCTTGAGACTAAATAGCACCTGAAGAGGAAAAACAGAATATAGTGATTTTTTTTTTCCCCAAGATAAAATACATCTACACATAGTTGGAATAGTAACAGACCGATATCTATGCCAAGACAGCTTCTCTGTGTAGGTTGGCTCCCTGCATTTCTTTTTTTTTTTTTTTTTTTCCTTTCTGGACTATGCAAAACTGGCACTATTTTCTGTAAGCAGAGTGGAAGAAAAAGCATATTCCAGAGGAATGTAAGGATTGGTCCAAAGCCCACTAAAAACACTAAAATCAATGAAAGTCTTTCCATTGACTTAAATGGGGTTTGAATTAGACCCTAAATGAAGAAAGAAGGATCTTTAAGTTCTGGGCTAAGGAAATAGTTCTATTGGGAGTGGCATGGAAAAACACATGAAGGTGAGAGCACATGAAGAAAACAAAAGGAGCTGAAAATTTGGCATCAGCAACTGCTTCAGTATTTTTGGAGGTCATAAAACCAGAAGGGCTTTCCCTGGTGCAAACGTACCCCCCTCAAAGCAGGCTGATTTATTCGTGTGTCAGAAACATATCAAGCACATATGAGACTAATCTCCTGGTTTTCTTCCTTCATTTGTGCTTCACTTCAAAACTGACTGTCACAATGGAAATGACACATTGTTGTCAGCTCCTCCCAGAATGTCACCTAATTTATCACAGGCAATTTCAAATAAGTGGTTATCCAACTTTTCCATTTATTTCAATTCCATAAGAAGTAAAAATTCCCCAGTGTCCCTAGTGTCCCCATATGGCCTCTCTGGACTGATCATTATCCAAAACTGACTGTTTTATTAGCTGCTGAGTTTTCAGATCCCATAATAAGTGCCTCAGAAATGCAAGTGGTGCTTCTATGTAAATGTGCATGAAAAACAGCTGCCAGGTGAAGAAATACGTATTACAAGGAATCAGTATTTTGGGGAAATGTAGGTATTTAAAATAGCACTGATACTGTTTGAGGGAGAAGATAAATCAAAGCCATCAGTTGAACATAATTAAAGCAGAAGAAAAATAAAAACCTTTCATTTGGATTAATTCAGAACAGCTGCCTATTAAAAAAAAAAACAAAAAACCCAAAAAACCCCAAAAAAGCCCCAACAAAACAAATCCATAATAAAACTGCAAGAAAAAAATTGAACCAAAAAGAATTCAAAGTAAAATTAGGCAAGGGCTGAATGCAAAGGTGGAAACTTAACCCAAATCAAGAAGACACATCAAATCACAGTGAGGCTTTAGAATGATAGATGCAGTCATGTGTATTCTTATCTTGGAGAAGAAAATAGAAAAGAGCAGCCAACTTTATTGGCTCCTATGGGAACCCTACAAAATTTCTAATAGCTGTATGCTGTGGAAGAGGTTTGGATACAGAAGCATTCACTGGACTCCAAATTTTCTCTTATAGTATAGATTAAGTGTGCTGCAAAGACAGAGCATGGATGCCAACCGGCAGTCCTTTACAGTGTGCTTCATCTTTTCATTTAAGTAAGATTTGCTGCCTCAAAAGATTTAACTGCGAGGCAGGAACAAGTGAAAAATTACTTTTTTCTGCCATCAGCACTGAGCAGTATAAAAAAATATCATTGCTTTTGCAGATTGGATTTCTTTATTTTTTATATTTTGAAATATTTCCGTATAATATGTTAAGTATTTTCAAAGGGAGGGGAACAGAAGGAAAATACTTACATTAGGTTCAAAAATGTATAGTTTTATCTTCTGTTAATAAAATTAGAGTAATATTGCTCGAAGTGCTTATGTTATCCAGAGAAACACCACACACCACATGCTGGGCCACTGGTCCATTCTTCCCATGATGTCTCTCCAACATGCAGCACCTTCAAGTAAACGGACTATAACAAAAAAACAAGGAGCATCTTCGCCTATTCTGGGATTGATCTGCTCCTTGCTGGTATTCTGAAGGAAAGGTAACATATAGGTTTGCTTCCCCTATGTAATAGAAACCATTATATTCTCAACATGATATGTAGGTTTCTATGCGAGTCTCCTTGTTTTGCTGAGTTTTGGGGTGTGTCTTTTAAGGTGTCTCTCTTAAAAGTTGTTTCGCTTCAGAAAGTGAAATTCACAAAAAGAAAATTCACTTGAAAATCTTTTCTGTTCCCCTGGCCTTCATGTCCTGGGTTTCTAAATTTCTTCAGTTACCTGCCTCTACGTGCAACTGAGAGAGAAAAGTGAGCTTTTTAGCATCCACATGTCCTGTCATGCATGTTGCTTTAGATGTGGGAGCTAAACTGGAGTGAGGACTCTCATTATGAAGAGTATTAGAGAAAGGAAATCACTGAAAAAATAAATTTCTTTGTGTGCTGAGTCCAAGCTTTCTCCTGGCTCAATAGAGGAGTTTTAGGTTAAAACTCCTCTTATTCCTTGCCCCTGCTGATCTTCCAGGGCATGGGAAGACTGGCTACTTGTGCAATCTCTTACCTGTCTCTTCTATAGGTAAGCTGGCCTGCTCCCAGATGAATTTTCAGCGGACATTGCAATGCTTCATTGACTCCCTTTAATATTTTAATGATTTTTATGATTTGCAATCATAATGACCAGTCTCCTGAGATCATTTACCTAAATGTAGGAGTCTTGAGTGAAGCCTCATTATTTAGATTTCCTGGAGAGGAGAAACTATGTCCTAGAGTACAATTACCTTGTCTTAAGGATGCTACTGAGATATCTGAACAGTCATGTTCTAATTCGCCTTACTGCCTATAAAAGAAGCCTAGATGGCTACACCAGAGATGCCTCAAGATGGGTGAGAAGGGTTTTAACATCGATGTCTAGTAGGATGAGAGTTATAGCTAGTACACAAGTCATTTAGGAAGTAGATGGTGACACATAATTTTGACCATAATCTGCTCAATCTGTAAGTGCAACAGAAGGATGAAAGGCTGCAGGCTCCCTGAGAGTCTTTCAGTAGTTTTTTCTTCACCATCTTTATATATCATGTTGAATTTTACCATAATTAAATACAACAGTTCAATCATTGTGTACTATGATGAACATTTATAACAAATTTTGGTTTAACAGATCACTGGAAATAACCGTGTCTTAGAAGTAACTTTGATTTTCTGAACAAAATAGTATTTGAATCCCTTACGACTTAAATCTCGGTACCCAGCAATAAACTGCCATTCTAGATGATGTGTACATGTGCATGCATATTTGTTTATTTATTTATTAGTCAGAGCCAAGTATTGACATTCTAAGATCTTGGCTGGTCAGATAAAAATCTCCTTCTTTGTAAAGATTGGCCATTTCTCAAGCCACAGGAACTTTAAACAGTTTCCTGGCAGACACTGAGCAAGCAGGTTGAAGTGGGCAGTGTGATGAAAGGGTAGACCACCCCTTTAATCCTGCAGGTTGCTGAAATCTACAGTAGGTTTTTATTTTTCTCATTACTTGTTTGTTTATCTTATTTTGTTTTTCCAATCTGGTTAAATTCATTACAGAATCTGCAAAGAAAATATCTTAAAAGTGCTATGTGCCATCTATTAATTTTCTAATTTTTTTTTAAAGAAGGGATTGCATATTCTTCATTCTGGTGGATACAATGTCTGCATTCACACCTGCTCCATGGTTACAGCAGCCTCCAAGTGGAAACTGGTTTAGCCAGTAGTCTGTTCCTGGACTTCCATGGAGATCTGCCTGTATAATGTTTGCAGTCTTGGGCTCAGATCAGACCTGTAAAATCCTAGGCTTATGTGAAACTAGCCTTACGGAGACATGCACCTGTAAGGAAGAAAAAAAGAAAGGTTCCTTGAACCTCCATAATGCAACGGCTCTTTAACACTCATGCCAGCAATAGCAGGTGCTGAGAAGGGACTTGGTGAGGAGAGGGAAAGTGTATCCTTTCAAAGCAAGACCCAGTGCTCTGGCCAGGCTTCTTCCTGCATCTGTAGGTGCTGGGCCTGCTTGCCTCTTTGCATGACATATAAGCACCACCATTAAGCTCCCATCACCAGAAGAACATATGCTTCCAAGAAGCTGATGTGAGATAGCATCTGTGAAATCTGAATGTGTTCTCTGAGCTTCATCAAGGCGATCAATAGGATTTGCCGGTGGGATAAGAAGACACTTTTCTTGCTGTATTGCTGAAGGGGCATGATGGCAGGGCTGGAGACCAAAGGTATACACATTCATGTGCAGTGAGGCACTGTGGGGAGGTGACCAAGATGGACTTGAATGAGAGTCTTGTCTGCTCACCTCTAAGTAGTATTTTACGGAGGCCCCAGACTGGGTCAGAGCCCTGCAGAGCTGCAGTAGCAGCACTGCCTCTAGGCTAATTAATCTTGCTTTGCAGCATTTTTACTGGTAAAAATGAAAACTTGGAAAAATTTCTGCTGAAGATAATTAATTTCCACCCCATTAACTTCCACTTAGACATAGTTTCTTATAAAATAGGATCACTTTCTTATTAGTCACATCTGGCAAATCTGAGGACTACGGTTGCATAGAAAATGACTGGAAGGAGAGGAGAAATCTGCAGTTAATCAAAATTAATGGCTTTTTTTTTTTCTCTCTTCTTTCCCTCAATTGTACTTCGTTCACTCTTTCTCTGGCTTTCTTTTCCCTTAGGAATGTTCTTTTCTCTCTATCATCAAGAATGCAATATCAGGGTCATATTACCTATCAAAGATGTCCCAGAATCTCTTGTCATTAATTCTGTGATTATCAAAAGAATTGTCCTCAGGCAAAATCTCCCCTTGCTTGCTTCCTTTGGAAACAGATTTGTTCAGATCCTGCAGGAGAGATCCTTGCCCAAAGACACAATTCTCTAAATAGACAAGATATTGGAGTAAGCATAAGAACAGGAGGGCTTCATCAGTCATTAATACCCTAAAAAGCAAGAGTAACATATTCTCATGAATGATGTATCAGACTTCTGTGAGCTGGAGGGCTTGCAGAGTGCAGGTAAATCCACAAGTCAGTTTTAGGATACAGTGCTGCCTGGTCTTATTTTTCAGTCTGTGACAGGTTATGGTGCATGTTGGTCTGGGTCCCTGACGTTGTACCTAATACTGCAGACCACGTTGCCCTATAGCCAAAGAAATGCATTATGGCATGGGAGTTGTGGCTGCTCTGCATGCGAACTACATTGAATTCATGCACCATAGGCCAGATACATACTGAAATTGTGATTAAAAGAAAAAAAAAAAACAAAACAACAAACCACAAACTCTGATGCCAGTCAGTACAGTCCAACACTGAGAAGTGCCTTTTTGACATACTTGGACTTAAAAACGTTATTAGTGGTGAAAATTTGCTTGTGGATTTAAACCTTAAAACATTACAGTCAGCACTAATTTTATTAATCACAACTCTATATCACAAGCAATGAGCACTAACTTTTTCCCCAAAACATGCTCCGTGTGTGCAAGGCTTGTGCAAAACTCCTACTGTAGCAGCCTAATCCCAGACTTTCTTGTAGCTCTGCCTCAAAAACTGTTTTCTGTTTCCTTGTCCCTGTGCTATTCAATCCCACGAAACATAAACAAAGGCAACCCCAGATAAAGTTAAATGGAAACTGAGGGTATGTCTGATGCAATAAATATTGTTAGAATAGAGACTAATAAGCAAGCACAGAGGTGCATGACTGCTTGGTCTATGCTCAGTGAAGACTCGGAGTGAAAACCTGGCTATGATGAAGTCAGTGAGAATTTTGCCATTAAAGGAATGAGGCTTTCATGCAGTCTCCAATGCTGCTGCTCAGAGGATGAGGCATATATACCTTTTGACTTTCCTGTGCCTCATCAACTGCCACAGTGAAAATAGTTTTCATGAACCTTCCTCCTGGAAACTGGTTTTGTTACAAAAGTAGTTGAGAACTGCTAAACCAGCAACTTCAGCAATGTAATTTCTCTATTGTTTTTATTTTTATTTTTTAGTTACTCATGCTACTTGTTCTTCATGCCGTGCAGGTGCTATGCATACTCTGACGTTTTCAGATTGATCTTACAAATTCCTGGATTTACACCAACATGATTCATCACTTGACTGAAATAAGGCAGGGGGTTTATACAACCTGACACAGATGGGTTAAAAATCCACTTCAGCTGTGACAATACAGTGAACTCTAGTTACCCTGAATAATATTGCCAATAAAGATACATATGCTAAATCTGGCTACCAGCAGGAAAATTCTGGAAAGGATTTTTGTAGGTACACGCATGACCCCTGTTTCACATGAGCCATCTAGGAAATCCAGAAATCCAGGCTCCCAAATCACTGAGCTGGTTTAGAAAAATTTCACACTTAACGAGCCCCCCAGCTTGCGCTGTGCAATGGTTAGAAGGATCTGCTATCATGTGACAAATTTCTCCCCAGTCAACCTACAGAAATAAAGGACAGGGCAAACCAGTGCGTGTCCAATGGAGGAACAGGTAATAGTGCTAACCTGACCACTCCCACGACAGCCAGGAAACAGGAAAGTTCCTAAGTGGATCCATAGTCTGGAGGAAATGTTTCACCACATTTCTGAGTTGAAAAAACAAACTGAATAATTCCAGGGACCCTCTTTCTTAACAGAGTGAGATGTTCTTACAGTGGTATATAGCCAACTATGTTTTCCAAGTGAAATTCCATCTCTTCTTCACTTCACTGGCTCACAGATATACAGGTTTTGCTTATAAAAAAAGGAGTTTCAGGGAATTATGCTCTTCACATGTGTCTGAAATATTTGGGGTCATTAAGTTAAATGGTTTGCTTCTGCCAGATACCAGAATTCAGACAAAGATGAGGGAAGTATTTTCAATTTAGCCTAGGAAAGAAAGGAAAAGACTAGGGTAAAAAGTATTTGTTGCTTAGAGATATTATATCATTAACTGTGTAATCTCATAATTAGAATAAAAATTCTGTCTATTCAAAGAAATAAACAGCCATCAGCCCTCCTCAAGTCGTATCTCTAACAGCTTCGAGACTAGCACATATACAGAATGAGTGAGCAACGGCAGCATACTGATGAAATATAGGTATATACATTCTGCTCATACATCTCTAGGAACACTTCTATTAAAATCTAATGGCAAGCTTCTTCAAATATTACATTAGAGATAATGACTTTGTGTAAATGTCAGTGTGACCCTCTGGGATAAATTATGTCACAATATTCTGACAACATTTTTTCAAGATTTTCAGTGAAGCATTTTTTTTAATTTTGGATGCTTCTGTTTTGTTTTGAGATTTATTGCTGTTGTTCTTAAAAATTCAAAAATACAATTACCAGGCTAATATTACAACAAAATATTTCCTTTGACATTTTCTCCCTCATTTTCCCACAGAGGTTTAAAAATATTTGGTTATTTAATTTCAAATAGACCAGATTTCCTAAATTCATTGTTGCATGAATTTCTGATCTCTATGTGGATTCAGAGTGTCTGTATATATATAAAAGGAAATGCAAAGACAAACCAGTAAGTACACCATTAATCACCTTCTTTGTAGAAATAAAAAATTACTAAATACTGGATTATATTACAGTTACACTTGGCTGTTCCTGCTATTCTATTCTGTTGTAGTAGCGCCCCTGTGAATTTTATTGCATGTCTGTTAGGCCTTCCAAACCAAGGAATAAATTCTTCATAACTGTCTCAAACCGTCTGACATTTTAAAGTGCTAACATATTTGAAATAGTTTCCTATATCCTGTGCCCCTCCACATTTTATTTCATGTCTATGCCTGCTGCTAATTAGGACCATCTTTTTCTTCTTTTTTTCATTTGCATTTGGAGATTTTACATTTAAACTTCATGTATTGCTTTTCTCCAAGCTGCCACTGTTGTACAGTAATTGGCTTTATAGCTATTCAGGTTGATTTGGCTACCTTTGGGATTTTTCCCCCTCTAGCAGAGGTTTGGGGTTTTTCTGACTGAAACTATGAACGAAAGCTGGTTCAAATTTAGAGTGAGGTAACAGACATTCACTTTATTTGGTTGGCCCATAAATGCTGCTCAAAGATTTATTTCAGTTATACTTTCCCTTTTGGAGTATGTATTTTATTAACACTGTGCACAGAATTTTGTTTAAGAAACAAACCTCTTTCAAAGATTTTGTTATGATTGGCATTTTTAAAGTAAAATATTTGATACTTCATGCCAGTGCGTCCCCAATGATACATACTAGTGAAAACTCAGTTGAAGGTTTCTCATTTAAACAAGTTAGTAATGGTGAAAAATGAAGAATGAATAAAGCAGTCTATGCAAATACCTACAAATTCAAATTCAAATTTAAAGAAAAAGGAAAAAGAAAAGGGGAAAAAGGAAAGGAAAGAAAATAAAAAGAAAAAGGAAAAGAGAAAAAAACAAAAAGGAAAAAGGAAAAGAAAAGGAAAAAGAAAAAAAGAAGGAAAAGGAAAAAAAAAAGAAAGGAAAAAGAGAAAGGGAAAAAGAGAAAGAAAAAGAGAAAGAAAAAGAGACAGAGAAAGGAAAAAAGAAAGAGAAAGAAAAAAAGAAAGAGAAGAGAAAGAAGAAAGAAAAAGAGAAAGAAAAAGAAAAAATAAAAAGAGAAAGAAAAAGAAAGAAAAAGAAAAAGAAAAAAACAAATGGGAAAAGAAAAAGAAAAAAAAAGAAAAGAAAGAAAAAAAAAGGAAAAGAAGAAAAAAGTAGAAGAAAAAATAAAAAGAAAAAGAAAAAAGAAGAAGAAAAAAAGAAAAATTAAAAAAGGTTCTTAGGTTCAATGGAAGGTTTTATTTCATTAAAAAAAATAATCTTTTTTGTACTTGCAGATCTGTCTGAATATTTATCTTGGTTCAATTGCCTCTTCACTCTCTAGTATAGATTGGCTGTCTCAGTGTCTCTAGCTCTGCCCTTTACAAGAACGGCACTATTTAGCTGGAGCAGTGGAAAGATGCTTAAGAATATTTTCGGTTTGAAAGCATCATTCAGTCCTTCTTTCAATCTGCTTATGTAACTTAAATATTTTTAGTGCCTGGGAGTTCAAAGCTGCTAATGTGTTGTGTTTCTGAATGACAAATAGAACACGCTAAAACCAGCATTACACTGTTTTTTTAAGAATGTTTCAGGGAAATTCATGCAGTTCTAAGTGAAACTCTACTCTGCCTTTAGCCATCCAAGTATTTCCTTCCTTGTACAGAGGGCTGAATGATTCATTATACCCAGGTTCTGTGTTCACTGTTAGGTATGAAGCTGACGTGACTACATAGCACAGCCAGAGAACAGAAGCTCTTCTCAGGCTGAGAATCTGAGACACCCAACAGCAGCCATGGAAAGGAAACTTTCCTCCTCAGGATTTATTCATGATATAAGGTCTTGACAGCTGACAGAAATGATACCCATTTTTCTTAGCAGGGCATCTGAATTGCATTGTTCCCATTTGTGGCAACAGCCAAGGAATTTTTCACCAGGAGATGTGCAGTGAATCTAGACTCGCAGGCTGATTGAATAAGTAAATAATGTCATAAAACTGAAGTATTAAAATGGTTTCTTTTAAAAGAAGTGTGTCTGTTGAAAATTAAGAGACCAAGAAGAAAAGATTGTATTTTCTCACTCTATAACTTTACATAGCCCAATGAAAATCACCTAGTCAGCTCATTCCTCATACTGAATTAATCCAAGGACACAAATAAGAAAGTCACTGATGCTTATGAATCATGACCTCACTTCACACCTAACTTCAACAACCCAATTGCTAAGACCCACCCAATTTCAATCCACTCTCCTAGATTGTCCTTAATTTACAAAGAGAAGTGTGCACTTCCAAGACCCCTCTCTTTGGGTAAGAAGAGTTGTCTTCTGGAGATGATCCTTTCTTTTCCATGACTATACAGGAAGACTAGATGATCAAGCAAGCAAAACTCTTTACTTTTTGAAAGCCACAGTTATATGAAATTAATCCCCATCCAGCTTACCTGTCTCTAGCATATGTTTTCTTTTGAAACTATGGCAGCTCTTGTCCATTCCAATATCTTCTATTGTAATCACCTTTTCTTACTATTGCAACTAAACCAGCACAGAAAGTGTAATAACTGGGTGTGGGGGAAGAGAAAAATATAAGTATAGCTAGGTAAGGGAGAGCAGAAAAATAGGGAGGTATGCTTATTGAAATCAGAGTTGTGTCAAAATGAGGGAAACAGAAAGAACCATAAACTCAGGTAGCTAAATATAAAATTAGAATAGGACACGTCAAAGAAATGTCTGAGGAAAGAGTTGCAAAAGGCTTAAGAAATTATATCTTTCTTAAACATAACAGGAACAGGAGGAATGCAAGAGAAACTGTAGAGGCAAAAGAAGCATTCACAGACTATAAGATTATAAGCAGGGAAAAAAATAATTCATTTTAATATAAGTTCATTGTAGGGGAGCTTGGGAGGAACTTTATGCAAATGCGTCAGAAGTTCTACCTGAAATTGAAATTCCAATAGAAGAAGTTTATAAAGGACATCAATGTGCTTCTCTAATTATTGTTCATTGTCACATACCATCGGACTAGTCCAAAAAGGAAAAAAAAAAAAAAAAGGAAAAGAATTACAGTTTTTATCTATATATCTATGATGTCTATGAACAAGTATTAAAATGTAGGACATCTGTGTCAAAAGGGAAATTAACTTCAGGTTTATTGGGAAAAAAAAAAATGCAAGGTATTAGGCTGAGGAAACAAAGTGTTTGTTTTGAATAATAGACTAACCGTAGGACCTAGTGCTCATATGGTGTCCATGCAATGCTTGTACATCAAAATACAAAAGGAGATTCTTTGTGACGTACCTCTAGCTTACATGGCAAAAAATAAGGCCATCTGGTGACCATAAACTTTCGCCATACAACTGAATTTCTCAATAGTTCTGAAGAATTTGGAGAATATGGTATTCTCAGCTGTTTGAGATCTATGGTGATTCGCTATTGTAGATGATACTTAGCCTCTAAAGATGTAGTAAAATGCAACAAAATAATGATTCTCTGAAACTCTCAGTGTGGAGCTCAAGGATGAGAAACCTGCCTTCACTCAGTCATCAGGGTTAAGGACTCAATTCTTGAGTTTAAAACAATATGCAGCTTATAAGTAGTATCTCTGATGTTTAATTTTCATCCTTATGAGATCCATTGCTAAATGCCTAACCAATTTTGTTTTTTAAAAGAAGTTATTGTGAGTAATTAATGCTAAGTACATTTACAGATCTTTTACAAGAAATTGAAATACAAGGCCTTATTGTCCCAATTTTTGTCATAATTTACCATGAAAAACTACCATTTCCTAGAAGTTTGTACTTCATCTGGCCTTTAGAGACACTGCCAGAAACTCAGGTCAGTGTGAGTTGAGGGTATTTCTTGTAGCTGTGAGAACACTTGCAGCCTGAGCCCACACAGACACCAGATCTCCATACACATCCATGCATATATGCACAATCTAGAAAAAGGAAAACATCAAATACACCAGCAGCCTAGCTGCATGCCTGACCAAAAGAACATTGAGGCCAGGATTCAACTGTAGATGGGGTCTTACATCTTAGCTAACCTTGGCTGACAATGACAACCAAAATGAGTAAATCTCTGCCTGATCCACAGACACATGAGCAAAGCCATTTCAGGAGGTGCCCTTGCTCATATCTGAGCTATGAATATCCCTGAAGTCCCCTCAGTGCAGGGGCTTAATTCTGATTTTGAGTGTTTGTTTGCTATTTTTGTAGAGCTACTGTTCAAGCAAGCTAAAAATTTCTATATTTGAACACAAGTGTATTAACATATTCTTTGGAGTTCAGGAGCTCTCTTTGTCAACATAGCCCCCGAAAAATTAAAAGAAAGGGAAAATAAAGTGTAGACAGAGTTTGTTGTTGGCTTTTTTAGTTTGTTTGTTTGTTTGTTTGCTTTTAAAAGGCATCACCTCCATCAGTAAACAAGTAGAAAAGCCAAAAGAACCTGACAATTCACTGCCACATTTCACTTAAAAATTAGAAGACAGTAGCAAGCAGGAAGAAAAGCAACAAATTTAAGAGAATGAAAACAATAGCTATGCAGTCATTTATTTCAGTTATTTAGGGTTTCTTTAAGCCCCATGCCAATATCCAATACAGATGGCCATTTCACTCTGCTCCTTGTTCTGCGTACTTCAGTTTATATCAAATTTCCTAGCATATTGGGCTACCCTTGACAACTGAATTTTTTTTGTGGGAAATACAGAAAACCTGTGAAAGTCGTTATCTTTACAATCAAATAAAATGCCAGAGAAAGAGACAACCCAAGAGCAAATGAGAAGAAAATATCTTAGTAAACTTCTGAAATACACAAATGAGATTGTGTATCAACTGTGTAAAGGAACAGAAAAAGTCTATTCCTGCAACTAGATCTCATTTATTCTCTTTGAGAGAAGGTTTTGTGTGGTATTTGGTTTTCTGCTTTGCTTCAAAGATTTCCAGATGTAACATTGCAGAAAGAACTAAATGACCATTTCTGTTTGTTAAGGTTACAGGTATCTATTTTGTTTTGCTCCTAGATAGAATTACATATAATATCTGTTCTATTAAAAATAGGACAATTATTTTACCAAAAGTTAAGAAACAACCTAATGTTTAAAAAGGCTGTTAACAGTTGCAAATAGGCATTTATTTTTGTCATCAAGTTACACATCTTGTGAAGATTCATAGATTTTAGGGCCAAAATGGCTCTTCTGAGCATATCATATGACATATGCAAGCCAACAGTGACTGAAACCTTGCCTGTGTTTTTGGTTTCATCCTGTGTCTTACAATTACATCTATCAGAGTCCAATTTTTGTCTCTCTGAAGGGAGAAACCTTTGCTACAGGTGTCTTTTCAGGGAGGACAGGAGGGTGGTTCCTTCTGCCATCTTCTTACTCAGAATTTTCATTTTCTTTCTTTTCTTATTTGTGAGCCTTCCCCCCCATTTATACGTGCATTTATTTTCTTCAGAATTTGTATTTATTTTTCATTTTTCATTTGGAAAGTATTTTTTAAAATCCTTTAATCAGTTTTCTTTGTCTTCTCCATCTTTTTTGAGCTGTAAAGATCTGAACAGATATTGATAGTTATTTGCTCATATACTGGGGAGGTGCTTGCAATGGGGGCAAACAGGGTGGTATCTGGGAGGAGAGGCCAGCACCAACCAGCCAACCACAGGGCACAGGTGAGCCCCACAGCCATGATGGTGGATCTTTTGGGAAACTGTGTTTAGCAATGGGCAAAGTGCTGCATGCTGGAGCAGGGAAAAAGTGAGAGGGAAAATGGCGCGGCAGAGAGAGCTGACCATAACCTCTACCACTCATCCCGTTGCACCCCTCAGGGCAGGGGTAGAGGAGTCAGGGGTAAGTGAGCGAAGTTGAGCTTGGGAAAAGGGGAAGCAGGGGAAAGGTGTTTAAATTCTTGTCACTGTTTCTCACCATCCAAAGCTATTTTAATTGACAAATTAAAAAAACATATTAATTTCCCCCAAGTCAAGTCTGTTTTGTCAGTGTAAGTGGGAAGTGATCAGGACGCCTGTCCTTATCTTGACCCACAAGCCTTTCCATCTTATCTTCTCCCCACGTCCTGTTGAGAAGGGAGACTGAGAGAACAGTTGGGTGGGCACCTGAATGCCAGCCAATGTCAACCCACCACAGCCAACAGCAAGCCAGACAGACTTCCATGCCACAGATAGAAACCAAGGGAGATTTACAAAATACTGCTATTTTGATTGGAAAAACTTCTCAAGCCTTCAATGAAAGCTTCAAGGGAGAGGAGGGGAATCTGACATTGCTCATTTGCCAGAGGCAGGTGTGGTTGCTAAACAAAACTTTTTAAAAAGAGGACATAAATGAAAATACAACAGAGAGCACAAGAGGCAGCCTATGACAAATACTGCCAAGTTTTCAGTTTATTTTTCCCTAATTGAGCTCTGTTTGAAGTATTCAGATTTTTTTTAGTGATACAAAAATAGCACTATTTCGTAATACATACTTTTACTGGCAAGCCTTATTAAGTCTACAAAAGTTACTAAGAGAAACATTAATCAACAAGGCTAGATAAAGAAATCATCATTTGATACAAAAACAGGAGAGGGTTCTCTTTCTTTGTGTCTCGTCTGCATTCAGTGAAAAATAGTTTTGACTACCTTTAAATTTTTTGTTTTTCATAAGCTGGATTCTTCCTGCAAATTAAATAAATAATTTTCTATGGACTCCTAAGTTATACATATTTTTAATATAATAAAACATGAGAGAGACTTCAATGTTACAACCTACTTTTAAAATCTAAAATTCATTTTCATTATGGTCTCCCCTTCAGGTGATACTTCCACTTTTACCATAAAGTCTGTGAAAGATATTTCGATGCGACAAATTGTTTAATCAAACTGAATATGTTGGAGTTTCTCACATTTCTGTTTACTGAAGTCTGGCTGATTAAAGAGTTGTCTGCACCTAAAATGGAAGCTGAAACTACAAAAAGTAATACAAACTACTGCAGTGGTAAGGCAGAGGATCCTCTGAGGATTACTGTCTATCTAAAAATCAATTAAACAAGCATTAAAATCTGAGCTGTGAAAATGTCTGAACCACTGCTTGAATTAGATTTGGGGTTTATATAAAGTACCTATTACGTGGCTTTGTGAAATGAACCTTCACTTGAATGAAATCATGTATTAATAGGGAAAAAATAGCTTAAAAGTAGAACTATTATTTTTAAACCCCACTTATTTAGCAATACCAGCTGGGAGAATAACTGTGTTACGTTCCCCTAGTGTGAAAGGGAACTATGGTGTATTACCAAACCTGAATGTTAGCTTTATAAGATTTGAGGAATTCATCCGTATCATCCAGTTTTGACTTTTCTCAACAAGTTCATGTACTCTTTGAGGCAGCATAAGCGGATTATGAAAAAAATAATGTTTTTTTTTTCTTAATCACATCTGAAATTGTTTGAATTTGTTGGGGTATTTTTTTTTGCTTGTTTGTTTTTTGGTTTTTAAATGGTATTCATAGTAATCAAATAACTGGCCATCGGGTTACCAGCACTGTGCAGCTGTTTCACCAGGATGCAGAACTTACTTAAAAGCAACAAAAAACCCTGTCAAATTTAAGTTCAGGCAAGGTCTAACTTCAGAGAGACAAATGACAAAGTAACTAGGTGCTCAGTCTGCAAATAGTCAATGTGTATGTTGCCCTGATAAAGATTTCAGTTTATACGTTAAGTGCAGGATAATTATAGAGTAACTTTAATAATATGTTAAGAGAAAGACATAATATTTTGCGATTAAAAAATCAAACATATTGTAAAGATATTTGGATATTTGGATTCCCAAATGTTACTCTGCTTCTGCGTAAATGTAGTACAGAAAATAAGATCCTCCCAAATCATATATAACACTAGTATTAAGAACATAATGAGTAATGAGTACTGACAATGCATAAGAACAGGAACCAGCCCAAACACTCATTGCACTTTTGCTCATGCAAGGACTGTGGAGAAGTTATGAGGTTTTGTAATAAAAGATCCTGTTTTCAACTCTTCTACTTACTTCTCTTTCCCTTCAGGTGTCCACTGTGGACATGTTTAACATGACGTTATGATGCAATTACATCTGTTCAACCTACAGGATCAATTAACCACATTCCATGGTCAAATATATCAGTACTCTTGAAGCCATAACAATTGCTTAGCAGAACAAGTGCCACATATTGTGTTGTAAGTGTAATTCTGGATCAGATCCCTAGATCATTATGGTCCTATAGTGGAATAGTTCTGTCTTCAGTTTCGAAAGTTAAGAAAATAATTTTATATGGAAAGTTACACCCATGTCTTTTATCTGTAAACAGATTTGGCTGCCAACAATAGTCAAACATTAGCTTCTAGCAAAAGTTTCAGCTTTTCCAGATGTTTCTTCTTAATAGGAGGTTTAGACATAGTC
Source organism: Coracopsis vasa (assembly GCA_026283785.1). Classification (NCBI taxonomy): domain Eukaryota; kingdom Metazoa; phylum Chordata; class Aves; order Psittaciformes; family Psittacidae; genus Coracopsis; species Coracopsis vasa. Next base: position 131,476 of record JANHGB010051629.1, on the reverse strand, counting down.
CTTAAACACAATCAATGGATTTTCATCTATTCAGAAAGAGGCAGAAGGCAAAAGGAAACAAAGTCAACTTGATCCAGATGAAGGTGATTTCAAAGCAAAGCTAATTTGATAAATGAAAAATAAATATTGTCAAAAATGGAAAAAGAACTAAAAAGAAGACTTAAAATACCCTAATCTTGGAATGCCATGTAATCCTGAAGCAACGTAAAGCTTTATGATATTTTCAAAAGACTAAATTTTTTGCTTAAATTTTACAATGTGGAAGACAAATGTAATACTTGTTTCCCATTGTTGAAGCAATACAACATTTTTACAGCACAGATTAAAATAAGACATTCATTATACTAGACCTTCATTCATTGTTAATTAGCTATTACAGTGCTGATGTTTTTTGCTAATTCTTCCCCTAGAAATTGAAGCTTGGAGCTGGCAGTAGAGAACTTCACTGACAAGAAATCATGTTCACAACAATGCACTACTGTTTACGAAGGGGAAAGCTGTGGATTGCGAGTCTCCCATGTTTTTCAACTGCTTGACTCTCATGTGGGAAGGAGGGTTGTGTTCACAAAGAATTTATGGCAAATTTTGGAAAACGTGAGGAAACCATGAATCTATGCCACAATTTAGCACTGACCAGTGCATGCCCTGATCTGCATGGTTGAAAGAAATGCTCATCTTAGCCAACATGAGTGCACATGATACACCCTATCTGACCTTGAAGCAACAGAGCCAGCGCCAATCAGGCTAAGCTGGTATGGACCTCTGTCTTAGAAGGGCACCAATGCTTCCTGCTAACAAAGAAACTGAGATGGTAAGCATGACCATATGAATTAACAATTGATTAGAAATATCTTGCATGAGTGATGCAAAGGGCATGGGTGAAGGAGAAAGGAAAGCTTTCACGTCTCCATTCTCTTCTCCTAATTTTAGTATAAATTTTACCTAAATTACTCTCTCCGATTCAGTGCTAAGATGCAGTGCTGAGATGTACCCAGCTTCTGAATTTACATGAAATCTTTCACTTCTCTTTTATATGACATCCGTGTATACCCTAATGTTAGGGTGCATGGACTACGTACTTCCCATCTCTATGAAACAGGGAGAAGTGACTGATTTATGATGTAAAGAAGCTTCTACTTTATGTTTGATTTTTTGTAAAACCTCACAGACTTCCCTCAAAGGTCTTGGATAAAATATATTCTTCACTTGCCCAGCCACAGCCCTAACATGGTCCTTCTAATTTGAGAATTTGTGTAAGTGGAACATATTTCAATAGTGATTCCTTCGTCTGGGCTAGTGCAAAACACAAAAGCCACTAGAGCAGGCAAATCTGCCTGTCATCCTACAAACAGAGAGAGCAAGGCATGTAAACTGACTGTTGATCAGTCAGATATTTCAGATTTTAGAGACAGACAAAAGACTGGTTTGAAATTTATTTTGGCAGAAGCTCCCTGCCTGTGTCCAATGTCTCACTCTTAAGCAGCATAGAACAAGTTAGGAAGGCAAATTCTTTCAGGTGCAGCAGAAAAGAGCCTGATTTCGTGCTGGAGACCCTGGAGGAACAGAGTAACAGGTCTCTCATCAGCCCATCCTTCACCAAGCAACATTTTCCACCTGTAGAGCAATCTAATTCCAGCTATAGCTTTCATCATCCATGTTCAAAATCCTTGGCATTTCACTACAAGGGCAGACGACATTGCCATAGTTATTATGATGTTTGCTGAACATACTGATGAAGCTCATGTTTACCTGTTCCCTTTCAAAGAAAGCATGCTTCAATGACGGCAGTCTGTTCTGATGTTCAATGCCTATGTTTTGGATAACCTACTATGTACCAGTAGCTTTAAATGACTTCTTGCCGATAATTATAAATTATTTTTGCTAACATTTACAGTACATAAAAGTGTAAACTGTTCCTTTTTTGATCTTTTATTTGGTTCTAAGATCCTTCTCATATTTCTCTCTATGTAAATTTTGTTGACAAAAATGAATCTACAAAACTGTGGAGAGAAAATTGACTTTGAATGACTATTCCTGAGGCTTTCTGTGGGTCTGAAGACATGAATCAGAGGGATTCCTATCATCACAATTCATCATTACACTTGGCTTAGAATTTTCTGTTGGAGTTTTTTCTTTTATACCTTCTGGAAGCAGACACATCATGTTGTGCTGCAGTGCATTCCAGGGTCAGAGCACTGTAGCATGACTTAGGGCAAGCAAGACACTTTTTTTCTTGCTCTTCTTGAATAATTGCTTTGAGCATCTGTTGTGCAGAAGAATATCAATAGAAGTGACTTGAAAATGAAAAGATATACCCAGATTTCCTTAAAGGTTACAGCCATAACTGAAAATCACAAACATGGGGTAAAATCTCCAAGCTATATATATCTGCATAAACATATGCATTATTCTATAGTTTACAAGGCTGACATATTTTTCTGAATGCAAAAAATTATTGTGATGTATGTGAGAAAAGAATGCAAGCTAAATAATTCCAGCAAATTCTGTCAGTAGGAAATGAATGATTGAATGGAAGAGAAATTAATTCTATTTTTACTATGTCAGGTACTGTATCACAAGTAAAATGTAATTCTTTTTATTTAGGTAAAGCTGACTGAGAGTTTTGGTTTGTATTGTTTGCCACAATCCATTTTTTTAATTTTATTTGCAATGTGAAAATTAACAAAAGCATAGTAAGTAATTTGCACAAATCAACTATACTTCTTGTGAAAATGCCATTCTCACTTTATTAACTGACACATTGATTTAAGCTGGTAGCATGTAGCTGACAAATTAACTTGTCCAGCTCTGTTCCCTACTAGAAGGAATATTTTGGTTGGCACTAGAAATCGTGGATGATTGTCTAAAGTAGGCAGCACTGATTCATTCTCTGAGGTGGTCCATGAAACTTTACCCATAACAATGAACCTTGCTGTTCTGTAAAACAACCCAAACTGCAGCAGAAAAATATTTTTTTTGTCCTTACTGTACCTGGCTCTCCTAGCCATTTTTAGAGCTTCAGCTGTCTGAAGGATGAAGTACATTTAGCACAGCATCATCATCCATGTTTACTGGAGCTGAGAGCTGCTGCACAGCAGCTCATGATTCATAGCTGCCATCACATTTCTGAATGCGTGCTTGCCACTTGTAGGAAATATGACTCCTACCTAAGATTTCTGGATTATTTTCTGGGAAATCCTGATGAAGCTAAGAGCACGTGACATACAAAGATGTGAACTGATGAGAAGTGCATCCTGTACATTCTTTATACAATAGACATTTTACACATATCAACATTCTAACACACATCCAATGGCCTCTTGCTTAGTAGACTAAGTATCAGGAAACCTACCTGGTTGTTACGACATACTGCACATGTGGTACAACCCTCCAAAAGTGAACCTATTTGTGATTTTTGTCATTGTCAGTTTGCAAAGAACTACAGAATTCTTCTATTTAGAAGAGTTAAAGCTACCCTTGCTTCCCATCATCGCCCCACCGCCCCCCCACCCCTCCCCACCGCTCAATTCCCTTTCCTGACTTTGACAGGTTTTACTCTGAGCTAGGGCGCAAAAACAGTCTGCTAAAAAGAAACCTTAGAAATGACCCAGACAAGTGCTGAACCTCCACACTGAATTATTCTGAAGGACAAAACAGGCACAAAGTGAAATGCAGGAGGTTCTGTCTGAACACCAGGAAAACACTTTTTTTACTGTGAGAGTGACCAAGCACTGGCACAAGTTATCCAGGGAGGTTGTGGTGTTTCTACACCACATATTTGGAGATATTCAAAAGCCATCCTTATGGGGTCCTGGGTAACTGGCTCTGCATGGCCCTGCTTGAACACGAGAGGTTAGACAAAGTCATCTCTGAAGGTTCCTCCAACATCAACTGTTCTGTGACACTGCCTTCCTACATGTTATGTGTCAATCAGATACAGTGTTTATCAACAAGACAGATACAGTTAATTAACACTTTACCTCATGTAAATAATGTTTTCTACCTTAATACCTGACTTTAGAGACAGTGGGCTGTGAAGAGAAAAACTTCCAAAGACAGCAAAGAATCTTGGACTGAGTGAAACCAATACACAACATCTGGTTGTATCCACAAGGACATCTGGGACATCCTAGTAGCCCTAAGTAGCAACTAGTATCAATAGAAGAAGTCTCACCTTTATTATCACAATGCATTACACGCATCAATACAATTAAACAATTCAAATTGTCTGAAACTTAGGAAAATTTATCTGGCACAAATGGCACAAAACTCAAAATCAAATAATGAAACTGAAAGGATTAAGCCCTCTGCAGAGCTCCTCAGGGAAATAGGCTTCACAGGTTTGAAGAAAATAGCAAGAAACCTATAGGCATCTCCAACCCTCCCTATAGATATACAAATAACAATGTATGAACAAAGAAAAATGATAAAAAGAACAATAAATTTACTGACAACTCTGAATGAGATCAGAAAACTATCTACACACACTTGCTGTTTAGGATAAAGCTTCTTTCTATTTTATAAAGTAAAAGGATTTTAAAAATAGAATTGTCCCTTGGATATTTAATTTTGGAATCGTTTCAGAGACTACTAACTTGTTTTGTCAGGTTTGTAATTATTTCCAGAATTGACATCAGCCCAATTTTTAACAAGCACTAACAAGGTAAGCTCTAATGTCCCCCAAACAACAGACAATTCCAGAACCTTAAACCCATCCAGTCATGCTTAAATTGACACAGGATGACATTTTTCCAGCATATTAAATTTAAAGTCCCTTTGAAAATAAACAGCTGAAGGCTACAGCACCAATGATGTAGAAAGTGTTTAAATTATCAGAGAAAAGAATTGACTTGAGGCTATTAAAAAATAACCATATTTTCCCTTACCTTTCTTTTCCTAGACTTGATGCTTTGCTGCAGTTTTTGCTTTATATTTTTCCATTCCAATATGAATGTTATAAAGAGTATGGCAGGTATGTAAGAATTTATTTATAACTGGTCCAAAGGGGAGAATCAACAAGGAAAAATGATGGGTTAACAAGGTCATATCCTTCTCACACTTCTACTTTATTGCAGAACAAAAACTGTTCAGTCAGTAACACTGTATTACAAAACTGTGTGCAACAAAGACAGGAGTCAGACCAGATGCGTCTCCACTTGTAGTTTTTTTGCTTTCCCCTGTTTAGTAAAATAACTATTGTTACCATATCTGACACAGGTGAAAGTATAGTGGCAATAGTGTGCATACATTCTTTTGAATGGTTGTCCTGTTACTACCAGGGGATTGGTTTAATTAACTATAAACGTTATCAATTCCCTTCCTACTTCATAGAAAAGACACAACTGCTGTTTTCTCTTACAATATTTGCATTCATAATATGTAAGTCCAATGTTGTTTAAATTGTGTCCAAATGCTCTTTCTAGAGTGTCTACACAAATGCTAAAGCAATACAAGACCTTATATACCTGTGAACTTTGTAACAGATACCTAACAATGTGGATGGGCACCTAGCATTATTTTTAGAGCTATTTGAGTTTAGGTTCCAGCAGCAAGAATGAGCTGGGCTGCATCTGACTGGAGCTATTGTAGGAATTGAGCAGTTACAGATTTAACCAGCCACAGGAATTAAATGGGTGGAGACATTTAGATCTCTGCCAGCCAGAGCATCGTAATATCTTGTTCAGGGATTGAGTTTCCATATGCCTTATGGTTATGGAGAACAATACCAGGAAGTTTATCAAGCCATCCAAAATATCTGACTTGGCATGTTGATATGTTTATAATAAACTGAGGAAGGGGAAATAGGATTTGGCATATATTAAAACTTTTTTATTGTTGCTTTCTGAGTAATGTTCTCCCTTTTTTTAGTCCAACTATAATTCTGGTTTTGTGGAATATTCTTATGAGTGATTTTTTTTTTATGTCAAAGTAAAAATGCTCATTTTGTATTCTGACAAAAAGCTAAAATCCTTATGTCTGCATCAGATAAATATTATGCTTCTTCCCACCAAAGCCACCAAAAAAACATTGAATTTTAATTCTATTAGGATTGAAAAATATAGCAAATGTTGTCTTAAGTTTGTTCTTCAGTTTCTTCATTAACTCTTCTTCTCTATGACTTTAGGAAGATGCTGTGATTTATTTTTTTCTTTTATTTTAATATCTAGTTTTAATCTTTAGTCTGGAGCCTTCAGTTCTTGTTGCATCTTCTAAAAATGTAGATGAGTGAGATATTACTTCAGGCTCTCATTGGTTTTATTGTAGCTATGTCTCTGACTATAGGAGGAGGGACAGAAAAGATAAAATGGAAATTCCAGGCATTAGGAGCTTGCTGTATCTTGCAACATATGAAAAACTGCAGTTAAAAAAAAAATGCAGAACTTATTACAGTACAACTGAAGCAGAATAGACTACAACAATGTTGTGGATTTAAGTATTTGGCTATCAAATATAGCAATTGAAGTAGTATCACTACAATTTTTCATTATTTTCAATGAGGGATTTTCTGAAAAACCTTTGCTATTTTCTGAATGCCACTCTTCACTCCACATAGAATTGATAAAAAAAAGCTGAAGAATTAAACTCAATATTAAAAAACGAGACAACATTAATGGTCTCAGTACAGAGCATAGCATGAACATTCAAAGAGAAGAATACCCCTTATTCTTTTCCTTAGAAAGGTGAAAATTTTCATGCACATTTTTCCTGAGGAGATTTGATTTCCATCTACAGGTGACAAATGTGCACCTTGCTGACAAAGCTGTATAAGAAATTTGTAACGTCTTCCAGCTGATGGCACTTGCAGCCAAGCCCCTTCAGTGTGGGGCTCTGGGGGAACAGAGGTACCTTTTCAGCAGTAAATTTCCCTTCTAATAAAAAGGTAGGTATTTACCACAAACTGGAACAAAATTCATGAATCTGAGATTTTCCATGTAACAGAAATTTAAAAAATAGTTTGTTTGGGAGAATGATATGGAATATTTCAAAAATTCCAAGCCACAGAGCCAGATGGCTGAATGTCTTAGACAGAAATCACACTAGGCCATGGATTCAGCTGCTCACAGGAGTGGTGAGTGCCATAAACCAGCAGGGAGGCCCAGTTTGCCCGGCTGGCAGATTGGAGTCTGTCAGGAATTTCATCAAAATTAATGTGTTCCTGCAAAATGATTTAATTTTTCTGAATCAGAATTTTCCAGGGAAAACCAATCCATCAGAACATTTATCTAATTCTGTTGTTCACACTCTGCATAGGAATAATTTATTGTGTTTTTGTCAATGGCTTCCGTAGTCTTTTGCAGAATTTATGGCCATGCCATGATTAGTGTTTGAGTTACTGTGGGGTAACTGAACAGATACAGCATCCACAGACACTGAAAGGCAATTCTTCCCATGGAAGTACCTCTAGCAAACGGGAAGCAGGTAAATTCCATATGTTCCTTATGTCCTGAGTGTTGTTTTTGTCTTGCCTGTGGCTGATTATGAGAAATGAACATATACCTCATCACAGAAAGAGGTTATTGAGACCCAAGTTTCATGTAGGATAATGAACATGTCTCTGAGTTGAACAAAAGAAAGAGAATGCGAAAAATGGCTCTGCCGCTGCTATTACAGCTTCAGCTCCAGTGCATTTTATTTTTCTTCCCCCTCCCCAAAATTATATTTCTATCACATTCCCTAATAACAAAAAACCCTATCATTTGTAGTAGTGCCATTTAATTTATGTGAGATATATGTGGGTTAAACATAACCTCTGAGACTCAAAAACAAAATCAGAAAGCAGAAAAAGTTGCAGGTGCTATTACAGAAAGCTGGGGGGAAAAAAATTAAGTATAGCATTAGTAACTTATATTAGACAAAGGTGAACAAGATACATTTTTTGCAAACCCTCATTATTAACAATGAGTTGTAGATAACAAGTAGTGCTTTAAATGGAGTCCTTAAAACTTCCTGCAGAAAATCCAAACTCAAGCAAAAAATGTTGCAACAGAAATGGAAGGATGATTCCCTGATTTCAAGAAGTAAACTTCAGGGATATATTAAAAGGGCCCTGAAAAGTGACACTTTGTTGCTTTTTTTCAAAAAATAGAACACTTTTAAAAGTTATTTGGTAAAGAGTGTATGCAATCATTCCATATTATGTTGTTTGAAAAGGTATTAGCAATTGCAGTGGCCCAGTGATGAAATATTTTTTTAAACTCCAGGCTGAAGAGTTTTGACATGACAAACATTTTTTATGGTGCATATAGAAAAATGGAGTGAAATATTTTTGTCATTAAACCTACTCACTGTTCTTTCTTAACCTCTTCTTTGAAAATAGGTAGGTAACAAATTAAACTCTTGCATATTGTGCCATCAGATGAATATGAAAAACACATCAGTTTCTACAAAAATTTAGACTTTTCTTCTTCACTGGAAGGGTCCAAAAGAAATTACTTAACTTCAGCTGTGGAATCTGAATGAGTGTCTTGCCGGCACGGAGAGGTGGTACTTTTTAGACCATTTAGCTCTAGTTTAAAAAGTGGTATACACTGAGCATTGTCAAATTCAAATAAATATCTGAGAATGTGCTTTTAGATGATGAACAAATAAATAAAAATGAGAAAATCCCCGGACTGCAGGTAACAGAAATGTTACTGATTTTTTCCACAGTTCTTACACACTAAAGAAATATTGCATGGGTCTACATAATGAAAATAAGCATATTGACAAGGAAAGCAAAAATTTAGATTTTACCTTAGTTCTTGCATGTTCTTATTGTAATCCTAATGTTTGTAATTTTAAATGCCATGATTTGGGATAAAACAATTGTTAACAGAACTTACAAATTTTTTAAAAAAACACTGTTAATGTTTCAGTGACCCTATCCTCATATGCCTTGAGCATTCATATTGTTCTAATTGTATCACATAACAGAGATTCGCAGATATTAAATCTGTATTTCATTATGTATAGAGTTTGTGTAGCTGAAGTCATCATAAACAGATAAATAGCTGGTAGGTATTATGGAGCGCTTGAAGACTGATTACAAGAAATTCAATTTTAAGCAAGCTAGCAAACATGGAGTGTACCGAAGGTGGCTAAAATACCACTGAAAAGCACATAAAGTTCCTAGAGTTCATTTCATATCAGCAGTAGCAGAGTTTCACTGCTAATGGTGTTTCAGACTTTCTCATAATTTAATACTATCAACAGATACTATGTACTGTGATGCTTAGGGATGAAGGAATACACAAACCAGATTATTTTATTAATTTTCCATGCTGCAAACCATAAACCAAATACTGATTATTCTGAGTGTTTCAGCAGGTTCTATGTGGGCAAGATTTTATTCTACCTTTGTGCATTTCAAAGGAAAAGGTCTCATGGTAATATTTAACAAAAATTGAGAACTGGAAGGATTCCACTTTTCTCAGCCAAAGTAGAACATTATCAGCAGCACAGAAAACTTCAACTGTTCAGCAGTCTGACCTGTGTGAATAATTGCAAACAAACCAAGGTTTTTTATATGAGTTCATAAAACATGTATGTGTGGGATTTTAATACCCTAAACCAAATTAATTAATATAGAATAGGATAGTATAGTTAGATCCACAAAGTTTTATATATCCATGAAAACCAGGTCAGTGTTTGTACAAACTTAGGCTACTTGAGGCGGTTTGTGTTGCAGTTTATGGGATATTGTGTGATAGAGGTTATTTCAGCCTGTAAGACCAAAGTCAAATAAGTATGTTTCTGTTTGCCATTGTTTACGTTTACATCAGGTACTGTACTCTCAATATGTAACATAATCCTTGTAAAACAACACTTTTTCAAAAGGTACTGATTATATCTGTTAATTCCCAAATTAGCTGAATTACCTGAAAAGATATTAAAAATATTTTTTCTTTTTAAAATGAGATCTCCAGCTTATCCAGTTATACACACAGTAATATTTTCATATATTACAATTTGTTAGTAAGAGTTACTCTAAGCACATACTTGAGAAGAAAGGCATAGGTGAAGATCCAGAGTTCAGTCAGGTTTCTGGTTAGCAGTTTGTAAAGTTCAGGAAAGTCCCTGCCTCTGTGGAGTCAGGATTTTACCATAACTGCTTTAAAATCTCACTGCCTTTCTGGGATTCCGGAGCCCAGACTTGGCCTCCATCAGGTGTGTAGCCGGCCTGCTCTGCACCCATGTACCCGAGAGCAGCACCAGGACCGACCTTAGGCCACCTGCTTAAGAACAACTTTATTTGTTTTTGTTCTAAACTTGCACCACCGACTGACCACCTTTTCACTAGTACTTATTTCAGCTGGGTTTAACAAAAATAAATGCCTGATAAGTCAAGAAAAGATTGCTGATTCCCACTGCCAAAGTGCTGTTGGAACACCGTAACCCCAGAAAACCAGACTGCTCCTGGAGTTATCAGATCAAAACGTAAAAAAGTGATGAAAAGTACAGACAGACTGGTTATGAAATATGAAGACAAAATGTTGTTTGACCACAAAACAGCTTTCAGAAAGAGGTGAAAAGTAGTTCAGGACCAAATTCACTTTACAGTATTTAGCTCCCTTTTGTAAAATCATTTGTCTCATCAGATGGTTTTTCAAAGTAATATTTCTCAAATAATTACAAAAAAGTTTACCAACAGGCCAAAACTCTAACCTTGTCTTCAGAAGAATGAAACAGAGCTCAAAACAGCATTTGGAGTTTGGAAACATGGGAAACATGGGAAATCCTGGTCTATGTTTCTCTTCAGGCGAAAGTGAGAAAAATTATTGTGAGAAAAGTCACTTACAATTAATCCCTATGAATTCCCCAAAAATTTCAAACTCTACAGCATAATTTATCCAAAACAGGGGGCATATTGGAGGAAGAAGCAGTACAAACATTAAAAAATAAAGATTGATTGAAGTTCATCAGACATTAATATATTTATTTTTAACCTTTTATGAATTAGGGAAATAATTTTTACTCATTCTTATATTATAAGGGTGCAATCTAGAGACTGATGAAACACATATAGCAGATTGGGATCAGGCTTTTTTTCTTTCAATCCATTTCAAATACCTGAACCACAAGAGCAAGGCTCATATAGTAAGAAAGTCTGAGAGGTAAAAGAAAATGCCTGGAAATGCTAGGAAACAGCACTGGGCAGGAACAGTTTTGGTAGGTCATTAGGCCCATGATCAACAAAACACAACCTAACTTTGAATTTTCAAATTGCAAATTACTTTATAAAACAGAAGGTCCTCTATACAATGATGTGGTGCATTCTTCTGCAAGGGACTGTCTTGATTCATAAAGATACACTGAGCATTTTTGTTCATAGTCTTAGGACACTAGAGCAATGAGTTAGAAACAAAATCAAAAGCACACTTTCTTCATCAAAGAATCTGATCTTGAAGCCAAAACCTATGATGGTATCAACAGTGATCAGAATTAAGACTTTGACCCTGTGCTTTGTGCATGGTTAAAGAGCAGAGAACATCTGGACCCCAGAAAACAGAGATTTGTAAAGGGAATTGTACCTCCCACCCTGAAGCTGATAGAGAATTGAATTACAAAAATCTTTCCTCAGTGACCTCATCATCCTATTCCAAGTGTGAACAAGGAACATAGCGTTCTGAAATGCATAAAGGTAAATCCCAACTTTTAATCAATGTAAACAAAAAGCAAAAAATAATTTTTCCCATATTTGCACAAAGGGACACAGCTACAAAGACTGGCTGTAACAAAAGTACACTCTCTTACGGACTTCAAAAGGTACATTTGTCTGTTTATCTGTTTCTTCCATAAGATGATCATAAATACATTCACTTAACTGCTCCCTCTTCCTCCAATGTCTTCCTAAGCAGTAAATTATACTATGTCCGTAGTCCTCTAAAGTGTCAGTCAGCTTCTGCACGATAAAATTAATGAGTAGTGTTGCTAAGAGCCAGGTGTGCCAGCCTAAATGAAATATCTCATGGAAGTTCGCATTTTGGACCATTAACTATGGTTAGTCGGCATGGTTATTTTGTACACAGAAACAGATGTCCCTGCAGAACTGACTTCATTTATTTTTACCTTGCAGGTACCAGGAATTACTTGAAAACAAATGTTATACATCGCTCTGAAGGCTGATGGACAACATGAGTGGCAATGTTGATTCTTTCGCCTTTTATTCTGATTTTATTAAATAATATTGCTATTCATTATGGTGACTGAAGACAAGAAAGAATATCTGTTCTTTTGTTGCAACAGGCTAAATTTACAAGAACATCCCCCACACACGTGTGGCTAAATGTGCATTATCTCTGGAAGTACACACAATATGCCAAGATACTTTTCTTTTTTTTTTTTTTTCCCAACAAAACGTAGCCTTTATAAAGTGCTCTGGGGAAAGAAAATGAAAGATGCCAGATGACAAATGCTAAGTGCTCATTGCTTAGCAAACATGCTGAACAAATATCACAAACCTGCAAAGCCATTAAGTACAGGAACTCATTCCACTGAAGCCCAGAGCAGGAAGACAAATAAAGAGCTAGCACTACACTCATGATAATACAGTTAAAAGCAACTGGGTTATACCTAAATTGAATGGGAAGAGACATTTATTTTGGTGCAACTGTATTGTTGGACATTTCTTTGTATTTCTCAAGTATTCTCAAATATTTCATTTTAGGATAACGACAGGAGACAAGACAGAAATGGCACCACAATATGAAAACTAACATGACATAACAAAATAAACTCTTCTTATGTAAAATTTTCATCTACTATTTTTACTTTCCTCTCTGCAATAAAGGAGTGGGCCATGCATTTAAATAAAGTCAATTAATTATCATTTGGTTGTTTTACTGATATATATATAGCACCCTTAACCCTTGAACCATCAGACACTTTACAGTGTTACACTGCAAGCTGACTAACATGCACCGTATACATTACCATCACTTACATTAAATGTTATTGGGTATAAGAGTAAAACAGAAGGTGAGAGAGTCGTTGCAAAGATGTGTGGAAGGCTACAGGTAGGGAGAAGTCTTGTCTAGCTCTTTGCCAAAGGCAAAATCTCTAAGATAAGGAGCCTGTCAAGTTCATTGAAGCTACAGAGTCTGTCACAGTGAAGAATTTAGGCATAAGTCAAGGGGAGTTGTCTGCAAGCAGGCATTATTCACTTCCAGCAGCAAAACAGTCTCAGGTTCTCAACAGAGAGGGATTTAGCATAGAATAGCATAACATACCTTATAAGGTATAGTAAATTTGTTTTAGCAGTTCCACCCATGTGCTACCTTGATAAATAAACCTTATGTTTTGATAAAGTCAATTTATAGTTCTGTTATTAACCAACAGAGGGTGATTTATGAAAGGTAAATTGGCCACCTGACCAATCCAAAATTTGAATCTAAGGGTAAACAATTTTATACGTATACTTTATCAGTACTTCTAATGCCATCAGTATGTTTCAAGGAAAATTCTCTTGAGATTTTAAAAGCTTCATAGTGCTATATTCCTACTTTCTATTTTCTTATGAGTGATAAAAAAAATTTAGATATTGTAGAAAAATCTTCAGGGAATGACTTAAGTGGAAAAAATGCTGGTAAAACTCCTAAATTAAAACTCCTGAATTAAAACTCCTAAATTAAAACTCCTAAATTAAGTAAATTTCTGTTACTGAAGTCAAAAAACTATGTCTGGGATTGGGACAGAAGATTTTCCTTCAGAATAAGGACCTGTCAAAAAATGTCCCTATGCAGAAAATAAAAGAAAATAAGAGTGAGAATATAGCCTTCTCATCAGTTAAGGACACGATTTAGTTGAGGAAAAGGTATTGGGCTTCTGATACCCCAGAAGGACAAGTGTGGATCATGGAACAGGATTCCAGGTGCTTCTTCCACCATATTAAAGATGAAAGTGAAAAGTGAGAATGCCAGGTCAGTGTAAAGATCTATTCATATTTTTTGATGGGATGCAGAGCCTAAGAAAAAGAGGCAGGAGATAAACCTGTGCTGTAAGTGACCACAGTCTGCATATGGTAATTCATAGACATTCTCCAATAGACTTGTGTGAAGAAATTTAAGAAAGGGATAAAGGCAACCAGAAATGTATAGGTGGAGGAGAGCAGCTGAAGCTGAGCATGAGAAACATAAAATTTTGAGGAGGCTATGAGCAGCAGAATTACACATTTCTAATGGATATCAGCAGCAACTTACTTGGATCATCTTCAGGGCCATAACCCAACCATATCATGTTTTTTTTAAGCAGAGGCTCTAGGATGGTGACTTGTCAGTTGAAGGGGACTCATCACCAGTGTGCAGTGATTAGAAACCAGCAGCTAAAGAAGGTTTTGGATCCTGCTTCTGGAAAAAAAAAAAAGGGAGATGAAAAAATAAGTATTTAATCTGTATATCTGTCTTGCAGAGTTAAATACAAAACTGCCTGTTGTGGTCAGTGGTCAAGTAAGGTTCAGAAAATCAGCACAGATTCCTCCTGCATAGATAAATGACAAGATATGGATATATTCTCCTCACACCCAAGTCATTCTTGCCAAGAGCATTGGAAAGTGGTGAACTCAAGCATTCAGATGAAGGCCAGTGTTTACTGGAATCTGCTGTGAATTGCAAGAGGATATGTATATTATTAGGCCTCAGAACATTCATTGGCTCCATCTGGGAAAATAGTTTCCATACTCTCAATGCAGGCTGTAGCCCCCGAAGGAAATGCGGCAAAGAAAATCATTTAAATGAATAGGAACAACACTTACCAGAAAGTGAGCCAATAAAATTGCAAATTTGACAAGAAAATTAAAGAAAGTGAGCTGCTAAGCCAGAACATTTCCAGCCCAAAGTTCCTGTCAGATGATTTCGTAAGGCGGATTTTGTCCCACAGTCACTGTTAGAAATAGTAGTGGATTTAACTTCCCCCAGAAAAAAAAAAAAAAAAAATTAAAAAATTAAAAAAAAAAAAAAAAGAAGTAAAACAGGGTTGTAAATCCACATTCTTTCCTAGTGCTTCTGTTTCAGTCTGTATGGTAAGTTCTTTTTCTGTCATATAAGGTGGCAATTCTGGCTAATGCACAGGTAGCCCCTTTTTGATCTTTAACTGAACACCTCTGTAGGTCAGGCAGGGGGTCCTAATAGCCTGCTGTGGTAAATCATTGGAACATCTGTCAACAGCTGGCAGCCTTCTGAGCTCTTCCTGGAAAAATAAGCATTTTCCTCACTTTTGTGTACCCTTGTCATCATGTGACAAATTGTGAACTGTTCTGACTTGGAAAGTTTTCAGAATTAGCTAGTCTTTACTCAATCTGAGAAAGGGCAAACATAAAAAATTTAAAAAATATCATAAGTTTTCCAGTTTATGATAGATCTGAACCCACAGCCTGTGATGAACTGCAGCTTACCTTAATCATCAGGTTTTGGCTTTTCAGAGTAAGTCCATTCAATGCTCAGTTCATATATTAAGCATGTGGAAAGGATAAATTATATGGCCAAGTGTCAACCTGAGTGTGTGTGGTCAGTGAGCTCAGGTAGGACAAAGAGATTCTTAATTTTTAAAGAAAAAGGACATACATAGCCTTATCTAATTTTCCAATTATTTCTATCTCTGGAAATCAAATTCTTTTCCTGTTATTTACCTGCTTTTGTGAAATATTAGAACTTAGATTTTCATACAATATCCCTGATACTACTAAGGAAAAAATATATTGCCTTCTGCACAAGTGGTTGTTGCAATTCTCTATATAACTTAGTATCTTAAAAAGTACCTATACAACCAGGATTAACAGGTTTCAGCTTGACTATGCAGGCAGTGACAGTGTCTGAAAAGCTTTGCTTATTCATTTGAGTGTGCCATATTGGAAAAGAAATCAGGAAAATCATAATCACAAAAATGTCAGGAGAAAGGTTTGGTTTGCCTTTTTTTTTTTTCTCATGCATTCTTAAATGAAGGAAGTTACACACACACACAAAAAAAAGTCACTTTAAAACCTTACATAAAAAACCAGAAGGCCAGAATGTGACAAACATTTTGGACCTGCAAAACATTTCAATATAGGAGTATGTTTGGAAGTACTGCAGCGTTTTTCTCATTTAGAAATTTCTGCAGCATTTTTTTATTTTCCTTAACTTAACACCTTTGGTGTACTTTACATACTTCTTGGATCTGAATTATTTCTTTTTACCAATCCAGTGAAACCAAGATAAATATCCATTAAAAGGCTAGATTGCTCAGTTAGCAATACCACTCAATTATAAACTCCAAGGGCAGGAGGAATTTCCCCATGAATAGTGCTTTACTGTTGAATTAAGATGTTAAGGGAAAAGAGTCACCCCTATAATATTTTACATTGGAAAAAGACAGATACATTTACATTTCTAGCAAGCTACTGCATTATGCTGTGTCGATTTGAATAAACAGGGAATAGAGAAGTGGCTAGGCATATTTTCTGGAAAAAAAAGTGACATCATGGGCATATTGGCAAAGAAATGTTTATTTCTTTCCTTCTCCTCCCTCCTTCTCTTCCCCTACCCCAGAATTTCTCTTGTCTTAAGAGGTTTTATTTGTTTATTTCATTCTGTTCCTTAGGACACAGAGAAGTTTTCTAAATAAATCCATCTGCTCTGTAATTGTTGCTTATTCTTACACACAAATGTGTGTGGGTTATGTCCAGCGCTGATTCTCAACATTAGCGTGGGCCATAAGATAAGAAAATTGACTATAAAAAGAATAAGAAACCAGAAATCTTAAATTTTCCTAATCCATTACTTATTCCGCTCACTGAACGCATTAGATAATGATTGGTAATGATATAATTTGGCCCAGGTTCTCAAGTGTGTATGCCAAATATCTTATTTTCAGAAGTAAGGAGCTCTCTCCAAGACACACAGACATATCCAATGAATATGCAGCATTTTTAGCAATGGGCAACAGTTGCAGTGTCTAGGTATGCATTTAGACCCCACCAAAGCTAGAATATAGTTTGGATCATATCCAAATTTTGGCAGCTATTTGGAAATGAGCTCCCATCAGATAAGAAGACAACATTGTCAGGAAAAAAAAGTAAACCTTGCTCTTACAAATTTCATATGTTTGCCCTGCCAAGACTTTCCCTGAATCAAGCAGCTCTTCATCATTGGTAATGTGTAGAATATATTTGTACAGCTTATGAATCTCTAGGGAAGACTCGCTGAATCTCACATAGCAAACGCCGTGTGAAGAGCTTGTCTTC
Source organism: Coracopsis vasa (assembly GCA_026283785.1). NCBI lineage: Eukaryota > Metazoa > Chordata > Aves > Psittaciformes > Psittacidae > Coracopsis > Coracopsis vasa. The sequence continues at coordinate 114,282 of JANHGB010051629.1, read as the reverse complement.
TTTGCCGTCTCCTAAGTCCCCATGAAAATAAAACCAGTAGCAGGTGACAAGACAAAGTCTTGCAACTGTCAGGGAGTAATCAGGAAAAGTTAAATAAATGCTGATGGAATTCAAATATGAATGTTAAAATATGAAGCTGTTAATGTGTTAAACTCATCTGTGTGCTGGTATCACGAAACGCTCAAAATTGACCTGTGTCAGTAGAAGCCAATCTGCATTAAATTCCAAGTGAGCCACTTCAGTCACTTGTCAAGCTCCCTTAGCAGAACAGCTGACTTTAACCAGTCATGATTAGTAGGGGCTCACAGAAAGAGAGAACCTCAGGTTATCTCTGTTTTGGAGACAAAGATGTCATGTCATCCTTCAAAAGTCTAGAAAGCAGTCCTGGTCGTACCAGTGAAAAATGAGTAAAGACAATGGAGCAAGCATCTTTCAATTGATACACTATTTGAAAGGACTGGATGTTTTTATATAAACCCCTTGATTCCACTATCTACATGTTTAGTCACATTATGGATACAGAAAGACAGCATGAAGTGCTCTCACGGAAAAACAATACTTTTTAAAATTGTTGCTCATCTGTACAGAATATATGACAATGAAGAATAAGGTTGACATTATTTGAATTATAACATTTTTGACATAGAGGATGTAATTTTTCTGTCCATTTAGAAAGTTGCTAGCAAAATAGGAACAGCTTTGATTGCCATTTCCAGGCATTATAATTAAAGCTATAATTGTATGTAACTTAATTATAAAACATTGGCTTATAGTATTTTTCCCAAATATTTCCAAGCTATTTTCAAAAGTATATTTCTAAAATTCTAATTAAAAAATATAAAGTATCTGAATTTTTCTAATTGCACATACCCAATGTGTGTTTGGAGAAATATATTTATAATTAAGTGGTAATCCTTCCAGCCCCTAGATTTATACAACTGAACAGTAGTGCCACATGTCATCTAGTTTGCACAAGTCATGTCCAGAAATAGTCAACCAATATCCTGCAAAAAAATATTCTTTAAAATGTATCCTGAGGTGTTCGTTAATAGAATTAGAATCAAAGAATCATAAAATCAGCTAGGTTGGAAAAGACCTTTAAGATCATCAAGTCCAACCATTATCCCAGGACTGCCAAGGCCACCACTAAACCATGTCACTGAGGGCCCCACCTACATAGTTTTTGAACACTTCCAGGGATGGCGACTCCACCACTAACCTGGACAGCCTGTTCCTATGCCTGATCAGCCTGTCAGTGAAGAAGGTTTTCCTAACATCCAGTCTAAGCCTCCCCTGGTGCAGCTTGAGGCCGTTACCTCTTGTCCTGCCACTTGGTACTTGGGGAAAGAGACCAACCACCTCCTCACTCTGTCCTTTCAGGTAGCTGTAGAGAGAATTAGAGGGTCATTTCCATCAAAGCTTTTGGTACAACACTCGTAGACTCATCCAGTCTTTAATAACCAGAGCAAGTGTGAGGAACAAGGTATTTGGCGGTTGCACAGATTTTTTCAAAGGCTCTGCAAAGTTATATCTAATACATGTTTTTAAGATTAACATCAGCTGAGGTCTGCACTTCCACAACTATAGTGATTATTCCCCAGGCTACAGAGTTTAAACTCTATAAACTCTGTGGTTAAACATTTGGCTACAGTGTAAACATGTCCTTAGGGGCAAATTCTCACCATATGGATGCACAAAAGTCAACAGGAACAGTAACACTAAAATGTGGATCAGATTTGTCTATAAGATTTTGGGCAGATTGTGATCCTTAACAAAATGGAGAAAAAAGAGTGCATTTTTAAGTCTAATTATTTCATTGCATTTATATTTTGTTTTGAAAACAGCAAATGGATTAGACCATATGGACTTAATAAATATGAATTCAAATTGAAATATTTTTTAGTTATTTAAGAGTAAGAAAGCATCTTAAATGATAAACTTTGAATTATATACCTTGTACGTAAAGGGTATTCAAGCACCAGAAAACTTTTCCGCTGAGAAATCCTAAACATAATTTTCTAATTCAAAGGTTTGGAAATATTCTCATTTGCTATTGTTATTTAGAAGCATGCTAATTTCTTTCAGAGTGAATTTATGTGGCAAAGTATATACACATGAAAAATACACTTCATGATGGAAACACTGTCTCAATCCTAACTATAACATATCCAGGGGCACCATTATAACCATGAAAACCTCACTTGAGAATGTCCTGTTTGCATACACTCATTGATATTTAAATATCAACTCATAGTCAGCATTTGGTCGCTCTAAATTGACCCAGGAGATGACGCTCTTGTTCAGAAACATCATGTATGACGAAGCAGCCCTTTTTCACCCGGATCTGCCTATCCCACATTGCCCTTTTAGTCCTGTTCGTGATTGCAGTGTGCATGGGTAAAACCTTTCCAAAATCTTCATTCGCGAAGTCAAGCCATCAATCAATCAAACAGTCAACAAAATCATAGGTTCAAACTGGTTATACCACAAATTTCTAGAAACTTAAAGAATTAATTCACTTTTCAAGAAAACTTTAATCCTGCTTCCAGTGTTTATGAATCATCCTAAAATCTACGTTTATGAGATGAATTATATAATTTGCTGTACAGCTTCTGTACTATGAAGATAAAAATGTAGTGTTGGGCACAGTATGTTTTGACTCAATCAGCTGGTCATTGTGAAATGAAATGTAATGTTTGGCTGTCTCCTGCTCACTGCTAACAATTTAATCCTCCATGCCAGACCGCCTCTGCCTCTAACAGACATGCACAGGCTATGTTTGCTGTCAGCTGAACAAACCCTGCAGAGCTCATATGCACTGTATTTTGCACTCTGGTGTTAAAAATGGTCTAACAGTTTTCTTCACTTAGGCTCTGGTGGAGCTGAGCTAATATCTGTGTCTTTTTATTATTATGCTGTTAGAATTTCCCAAACTCTAGAGCTTTTGCTTTTATTAAAAATTGAATGCGGAAACCCAGATTTATATAATCTTAACTACTTCATATAAGGAAAATAAATTGCCACAATACACCACATTCTGGTGGAAAAAAACCTAAACTTAAGGGCAGTCCAAGACAATCCGTGGCTTGCCCACAAGTGCATGAGATAAATTGCATCACTTATAATGCTCTGCTTTCCCCCAGTCTGGCTGTGGGCTTCTCCCATCATGGTGCAAAGCTTCCTCAGGGAAGCAGCAAGCTGTCAAGCTCCTCTCTAGTTGTGCTAATTGCATCTGACTCATATTAGATGAAAACAGAGGAGCCCTGTACAGAAGCATCTTGGCAATACTGCTGGTTGTATGATGGGTAGAGATTTATGTTCCCTGACAATGACACACTAAGGTGAGGGAGGTGGTTGTAGGGAGAGAAGTGTTGATTAGAAGACTAAATAAATTAATACAAATTAAAAAAATGGATCTAGCAGCTGACAATCTTTAAAAACCTATCTCTCACCAGGATCTTTGGCTCAAGTTTTTGTCAAATATGGATTGCTTCTTGGTCCTGTCAGACCATTTAAGTGATGGGAAGAGTTTTGCCCCATGCTGAAGTTTCCCTTCTATGCAGACACTAAAATATTTGCAGGTGAGGATATGAAAAAATATTACCCTGAAAAGCAGTCAGACTGGGCAACAATAAGAACTGGAACTTCATAATTACTCACTAAATCTGGATTTTGTCACAGAAGTTTTTACCTCTGCCATTTTAAGCAAGGAAGACTTGTAGATGCAGGAAAATATTGGTCATTCTTTATCAGGAATTATGGTTTTTTCACAGATCCAAAGTTTGAGCTTTGAAATAGTCTATTTCTTACCCATATGGAATGTTTGTTGTTTATTATGGCTCAGTATTTCTTCCAACTTAAAGTCTAACATTTAATGGGGTGATTTAGTTAGCAGTGAATGACAGGTCCTTGTCAGGGTCCATATCATGTTCCCTTCGCAGGGTTAGCAGTCATCCCTCTTATACTGCTTTCTAAAATTTAGGTTTGAATAAACGAGTGGGCTGTTGTTTTTTTCTTGTAGAATTCGTGCTCATGTAAAACAAAAAAAAATCTTAAATGTACTGATCTAAACTGTTTCCTTGAATTCGAGTTAGATTTAAAAAAAACCCAAAACTCTTCATTGCAAATTTTAAGGCAGATATTTGCAATCTGAGATGGTAGTACTGCATAAACTATGTACTATCTTTTTAAATGTAGTCAAATAATATTTGAGTATTACATTCTTAAAAAAAAAAAGGAAACAACCACCATAGCTACCACAGCATTTCATCACTTTTTTTTCATATTTTTCCATAACTCTCAACTGTTTTAACTTGGAGACAGCAAATTTCACTTGCTAATAATTGTATCTTGTCATTTTTGAGCATATATTTTATCTATCTGGGAAAAAGAGTTTCTTATGTACAGGATTTGTAGGGGAAGAATAACAACATCTTACAAAATGCAGTGAACCACTGTAAAATATGAAATCCTCTTATGGTGTAATAAATGGTAAAAAGGCTTAGACAGCTATTTTCACAGTCAGCTTCAGTCATTTGGTGTTTCTATTTATGGTTTTCTCACTGTGCAGACTAAGAATAATCTCCTGTCTGATAAATGCGAATGGTCTAGATTAAGGGTTCTGGGGCAGGAAGGACAAGAGGAAATAGTGAATTACTGGCATACACAGAGGTTTGGAATGGTGCCAAGTGCTGCTGCAGTTCCCTGGTTTTTAGCAAGCCATTATGCCCATAATTTTATTTGAGTTTGCTCTGCAGATTACCTCCTTCAGGGGCTCATCCCTGGGTGAAACACCTTCTTCTCAGAATTCAAACACATGGCGAGAAATAGAGGAATTTTATATAAAACTTGTCCTGTTGCTTAACAAAACAGTAGATTACCAGATGTTTTCAGAGCACTGTATGCTTTATATATACTACTCATGTCACTGGGTCTTTGCAAGTGAAGTGTTCTGGCATCTCTATCATATAAACCCACATGTTCTTAGGCAATAGCTTTGGAGTTAGTTAAACATCTTAGGGATATTGTTGTTAGCACTGTATATCTCAGACTAAACATTACTTGAACAGGGCTTTTTTATGAGTTTCACTTTATTTTATAGCATTACGACCACCGTTAATATTGTCAATCATGATCTTATCTCAAAAAGTTTGGATTTTCTATTGAGAATACAATGTCTGTATTTTGGCCAAGAAGAGATGAAAAAGAAATGTGGGAACTTGAAAAGTCTACCCCATGTCAATGGAAGATACATAAACACTTTTACTAAATAATCCACAAATCAATAATACGAAAATAAATCAGCAAAGCCTTTAGCATTACAACATAAATTTTGCCATTGATTTTGTAACACATATTGAGTAGTTCATGTTATCCAAATGCTCTACTTGTTCTCAAAAAAACCCTATGAACACCTTTATTATTGCAAAATTTTCAAAAGCATTTCTTATGTACCAAAGCATAACTAGTGATTAATCCAGACAAACACGTAATATTGACAAGATAATCATGATCACCAATTTGGATTTGCTGTTCCAGCAGCACATAGTGTACACTTAACAGTAACTAGACACACTGGCTGAAGTGAGAAGAGCATAGTATGATAAATCTCATCTTTCAATACACTGTTTTTTTGAAATTCATTACATTGGTTTTGAGACCAAGTCTGACAATGGATGTTGCAACAGATGTTGGATCTGGCTCATGTGTTCATTTGTCTTTTATAAATCAGAATGGCCCGATTCACTGCCTTATCCATGAATTAAACAACAGCACAAAACCTCAGTAATTTCTGTAAGTGACACATTGCAGATTCTGTTTCTCAATTGCAACACCTCTGCCACTATGTCTGTGACTATTATTGCAAGCACCACATTGTGCAAGCACAAATGCCTTAGCTCAAATCTCAGATTAAAATCAAGCCTTTCTAAAATGATAAAAAAATCATGGAGTAATTTTTAGAAACAGACAGGACATTTGAATCCTATTT
>JANHGB010051629.1:0-107572 GCA_026283785.1 Coracopsis vasa | reverse complement strand
ATTATTGGTGGTAGCAGTAGTGGTTTTGTGTTATACCTTAGTTACTGGACTGTTCTTATCTCAACCCATGGGAGTTAGTTACACTCTTTCGATTCTCCTCCCCATCCCTTCGGGAGCAGGGGAGGAAGCAGAGGGAAGAGAGCGAGTGGCTGCGTGGTTCTGAGTTACTGGCTGGGCTTAAACCATGACATTTCCTAAAAAAGCCACAGAAAAATAGATGAGATTCAAAAGTAAACATAATAGAAGCCATTCAGGGTAAGAGAAAAAAGGGTGAAAAATTTGGTTAGGAGGTCCTAACCAGAAAAACCAGCCCTTTTCCTTCTGTTCCTAAGGGCAGTTACTGTAGCTCTCACAAGTGTCAGACAGTGAGAATCAAGTTCACCACCAGCATGCAAATGCAAAGTATTTTAAATTCAAAATCAACACCTTGAACTGCATCCAGAACCAAACTGAAAACCAGGAAGACTCAAGAGCACAAATGTTACCAAGTTCCCTGAGGACTGGTACTGAGGACTGAGGTTAACTCGGGATGCAACTGCATCCTTCCCTAGGCAGAGAGCATTGTAGAGATTGACTCTCTTAGGAAACAGCCTGGATCACTGCAGCAGTGATTGCATCTAAAAAAAAGCCACAATTTTCTAGCTAAAGGCAGGTAGAAAAATGGATGATGCCTTTTCTACATCAAGAAGTAGCCAAAGACTCATCTTGCTTTCCATCTAATGAATTTGGCTTCAAAAGAGAAACCAACTCTCTGTTTCTCCCTCACATAATTTCATTTCTGATTTTACCTACAAACCATTTTAATTCTACCTCATTCAGGCTGGCTATCAGCCTGATCACTCTTTGATTCCACCCTGCTGACTCTTAGTCCTCTACAAGTGCAGTTTGCTCAATAGCCTACTCTGTTGATTTGCTTGTGATTTCCCCACAAGACAGTCCAGGCTCCAGCATTTGACAGGGTCCTTCTGCACCCAGTTTACCCCAAAATAGGAAAAGAGGGAAGTGGGCACTATGGCTGCCAAAGAACATACAGGTCCCACACTTTTGTTAAAGGACACCATTCATATGGTTGACTGTGACAGGAGCAAAATTTGAGAAATGAAGAACTATGCCTTGTCACAGAAATAAGCTTGATATAGAACCAGTGTCCACTGAAAACTTAGAGATTACCTGTCTAATTATAAAACACCATAACTTATCATGCCTATAATATAATTATTATTACTATGTAATTACAACTGCAGCAGGGTACGTAACACAAAAAAAAAAAAAAAGAAGAAAAAAAAAAGCCTGAAAGAAGGGATCTGAAATATCGCAGCTACAATGTGGAATTATCATTTTAATGGAATAGGCCCAGTTACTATACATTAGTACCTCAGGCCCTGGTTTGGTTTGCTAGAATTGTATGCATTTAACCTCCTGTGATGCACAAACTACTTCATTGACTTCTTACTAACAAAGCATACCACATTCATTTTAGTAAGCATACTAAAAGAGGAAAGACCATGTCTACATTCAACTTAGATAATCAGTTGCCTTCACTTAATCTCCTACTCCAGACCATTTTCTACTGCCCTTTTAACCCAAAAGGCATAACATATTAGTCAGAATAAAATACACTACTGAGAAAAATACTTTCTAGTTAACTAAGCTTGCTTAACCTACCTGAAAACTGTGAGAGGCACCTAGATCCAGTACCCACTGCAGTCAATTTACAACCTTTCATTGACTTCAGTCAGGCCTCAGGCATAAGATAATGTTCGTGTCTTACTCAAAAAATGTGGATCCGCTTGGGAGGAGAAGTGCTACAGAAAAAGCCTTGAAAAGAGAACTGAGAGACACTTGTTCAGGGATGTAAGAGTGTTGAGTTTTGGAGTGTTTTCTGTCACATATAAATGTTTTCTCAAGTGCATTTATCAGAATAAAAAAGGCAGAATATCTGAAGGTTTTTGGCACCTTCAACTCCAAGCAGCTCACAAACAAACACAAAAATGGAAAGAAAATAAACAACATGAACAGTCTTCATTGTTCCTGTATTAGCTTGAAAGGAGAAGAAAGTTTCTTTCCACCCATGGTACCATCAGCATAAATAAGGTACCACAGTTAAAACACTGAGGATGCCTTGCCAGCTTAATAACCAGAGCAGGAATTCTGAAAGCGGTCCCAGAAAGAAGCTAAGTGTGGCAGACAGACCTCCTTTGGAGCTTGAGAAAATAAGAAATAATAAGAGATAAAAGTATTTTAGAAGTGGTGAGAACAGGGAAGGTCACCTTCATTAGAGGTCACCCTTATTAGGGCTGACCATCATCTACAAGTCCAGCCAAATTTACCCTGTGGAGAATCCTTGAGGTATGAGTGACAATCAAATTCTTTAAAAAACCCCAACAAGATATGAAGGAAAATTCTACTTAGATAACTGCTACTGGATCCCTAATCAAAGGGAATCAGGGACAGCTGGAGGGTAATAGCAATCCTCTAAAAGGCAAGAGATAAGGAACATCTGCTAGCAGTGACCTGAGTGAAAAAAGACCTGTCTGTGAATGGACATCAAATATTAATATTCCCATATCTAAGTTCCTCTAGGCAAAGGAAGAAACAAAGAGAAAACCTTGAACAAACAAGACTTTTGCAGCAGATCTCTATTCTGTAGATTTTAAAGCCGTATTTCACATTATGACGTGATTCACAGTATGCTCCTTCACTATTGCACTTCCCAAGAGGAATCACAACACACAGCCTTGGAGACTGTGGCAGTACCTGTCCCTGTGCACAACAGGCTGTTTGAATGCACCTATTTTCTGTTGGTTGCTTACTAACTTGTCTTTGCTTCCCTGTGTAATTCTTATTTTGACAGCAATATATGTACATATTACAGTTAAGTGATCAGTTCAGCAGAGACCTCAGTGAGCCACTGAACATGGTTACAAAGAGGTTAATGGACCCCTTGCCACTTTGCTAATGTATTCTCTGTGTATTCATGTTTTCTTTACTGTGGCTACCTTTCTTTGGAGAGGAAAATAACTGGCACTTAAAAGCAATTTTAACAAATGGATATACAAGAGGAATAGACTTTCTGGTGACAGAGGTCTGCCACTGGCACCACACTGTATAAAGCTATTTTGTAGCCACACCAAGCTCCATTTTGGAAGCAATCGCTGTATCTTGGTTTGAAAGCTCTTCCGGGACTTCACTGCTTTAATGATGGAGAGACACCTTTCCATTTCTAGCCTGATTTTGCTCCTGGCCCATTTATATACCTTCAGTTCTTGTAACATTTTTGCTATTTTCAGAACATCCCCATTCTTCCCACTGCATTTTCAGACAGCAGCTGTATCCCTTTCAGCCTTCATTTAGCTAAGCTAAACAAGAAAAGCTCCTTTAGCCTTTTTTGATGTCACGTTTTTTCTTCTGTTGTTACCCATAGTAATCCTTCTGCAGACTTTTCCATGTGATCCCAGACAATCAGAACAAGCCCTTGCAATAAATCCTACTGTCTCTCCACTGATAATATGGGGATATTCTTTTTTATATACTTGCAGTGCTGCTAGCATCACCCTTGGATCAGACAATACACCAAAGACTTTCCTCTGGAAAAGAAGCCTGGTCATCAGCTCACAGAACTGGCTCAGGTGGTTCCACCTTCCTGCAGTGCTGCCTGTTGAAAGGACACAGAGCAAATCCATTCCTGTAGGACTAATGAATGCAGACTGCCTATTAACACTACATACTCAGCCCTTCTCCTTCGAAATGGGAAACTCTGATTTAAAACACTCTATTCTCAATCCCCTATACCCGGTCTGCAGTATTTCAACATTCCTCAAAAACAAAAGCATAAGAGGGGTAGTTAAGTTTCATTGTTGAGACACTTAATAGGGTGATCAAGCACCTGGATGGATCCAGGAGAAGAGACAGATACACTTTCACACCTGCAGCATGGATGTGGGGCCAGATCAGCCTGTAGTCTTGCTAAGGAATCTGCAGGTATTCGGCATCCTTTTGGGTAGTTTACAGAAACTGCACCTAATTTCAGTGTGATTGCTGCTGCACATGACAAAATTATTTACTTTTTAAATCAGAGCTCTCTGTCACAGAGCTCAGGTAAAGGTGAGGAACCATGGTTTGAACATCCCCACTTAAAGATCATCCGTCTGCATTCGTTCTGCATTTCCCTTATCATCAGAAGACAGAGGGTATTTTGCACATGAAAGTGGTTCCATGCAAAGTTTTATACTCCGAAAAGTTCTAGAAAATCGAATCCAACTTTAATTTTTCTACTTATATTGATTTATAATCATAATATTTTTGAGCAAAGGTAATTGTCTGATTTGGTTTCCTATCCATTTGTTTCTCCTTTGGTTTCTCATCCAAGCACAAGTCTTGGGCAATGTCTACCTTATCAGAAGAGAGACAGGCAGAGCAAACTGTGAGTGTGCTTATATTGCACTGGGGAGGACAGGGACCCCCAAATCACATCAGGGAACAAAAAACAGCTATGAGAGGCACAGGCTGTTTTCCAGTCTGTGTTAATTCTGAGATGTTTGGGGAACAGATCCTCAGGGCTCATCACTGAAAGGTTCAGGGCCAAGGTGGAGCCAGTAAGTGCCTTATTTAGGAGGAATACAGTGATGAGAAGCAGCTTGGCTGCAGGGAGTGCAGGCTGGGGCAGTGAGACAGGGAGCTGTGCAGGCAGGAGGGGAGCGGGAAGGAGCACTGCCAGCCTGTGCTTCATGCGGGGATGATGGGGAGGTTGTTGCATTTCAATGAGGACACAAACTGGTGAGTGCTAAGGAGGCCACCACAGCTTTACTGGAATGTTTTGAGCTAACAGAAGCTCAGATCCATTCCTCAGTCATTTTATCTCTTGGGAAAGCATTTCATCAACCTGAATGTCCAAACAGATGGTTCAGATAGTTTGTTAGATGAAATTGATGGCAAACGTATTCAGCTGCTGGATATCAGGCCTGTGTTATCTACCTGCAGCAAAATCTGCATTACCAATTTTTTTGTCTCTGTTTATTTATCCCAAGGTTCTATTCACATTCAGACCTACTGATGTTTCTTGCATCATCTCCCAGCATGTGCTACTGAGCAATTTCAGAGATACTGAGTAAATTTGCAGCCACACAGGTAAAGATTTACAGTCATGCATGCTAGGAAAGCTGGAAGATTTGCAGTGTAATGCTCCTCACAGTAGAGTACCAAACTATGATAAAGCACTGATGTCTGGACAGTATGCAGACCTGCAAATATAACTAGGAGACATCAGCTTCACGGCTGATGTGAGTCACTGCACATCCATAGCTACTCCTCAGCACTTGCTTACAAGCTGGCAAAAGCTTTTTAACACTGTGCACGTGTGCCTCCTTTATGCAGTGTGATAGAGAGCCTAGTGCAACTTGCTGGCTTAAGTTTCAGCAACCATGGGGAAAATTGAATCTTGGCTGCAGTGGGAGTCAACCCTTACTTGGGCAGGAGCACCACCACACCCTGGTAGGTCCAATAGGAAAAATGAACTGGAAGGGAGTTGAGCATCGATGTCAGACATTCCACCAAACTGACTGTGCTTTCTGCAAACAGCCTTTGCGTGTGTGCTGCAGAAAACAGCTGAAGATACTGTGGATGTGCAAGGCCCTTCCCAGACTATTTGAGAGGAGATGAAAGCCACTGTTGCTATTCCTGGTTTTCGCTGATGGCTCTGAATGCATCAAAAGGGCAGGAAGAAAGGCCTGGAGTGGCTTAAGCATACTTGACTGAGAGACCTGGTATCAACAGACAGGCTGGAAAATGCCTGGGATTGAGCTGTGCTTGTGTGCAGGTGAGTGAGGAGAGGAGCAGTGAGCCCATCTCCACAGCCCTCTGGCAGCTCTGCTTCCCTGGAGCTGCAGCAATGCCAAGCTGCTCTCAGGTAAGAGAAGGTATTTCATCAGCAGGTACCCAAGAGGTTGTACAGTGCACAAGCACTGACATGTTAAGATATTTTCTTGACAAAAAGAAAAGTGCACGGGTCACAATACAAGAGCCAAAACCACAAGGTCAAATCAGCAAGAGCAATTGTACTCATCAAATTTGTCTCTGAGAACTGTGCAGGAAGGGCTGTAATCAACACATCCACTACCCAGAAACTGTGAAGGAGCAGACCTCAGTGCTGCAGGCTCCCTGTGTGTTGCTCAGTACTCAAGGACTTGAGTTATTTATCTACAAAATTGCTCTATAGTGCTTCATTTTGCCTTCTATTTTCCCACAGATGTTTCAATACTAAATACAGTAATTATCCATTGTGAAGAAATTAACTGGCATTAACAATTGTGTGAAATGTAATTGTTAGCATTGCCGTGGTATTTCTGTCATGTTCAATTGCCTATATAGCTTGACCCCTCTGCACGTTGTGGAAGTGCAGATGTATAGGCTATCATCAAAGGATAAGTTATCCAGATGAATTTTAGTCCATTTGACCTGGGGCTTTGGGACAGAAGTGAATTTTCTGGAGGAATCTGGAAGAAGTGGTGCTAGAAAATCCTTTCTAGAACCAGGCAACAGTACAGAGGAACAAAAACTGTAGCTTATCCTCATAATATCCTTCTCACATAGTAGATATACAACAGAGCCCAAAAATTACATAGCCAATTCCATCTCTAACAAAAGTGACTGGACAACAAGCATATTAGCTGGAATTTTCATCTTAAGGAGTGAAAAAGCACTTTCAAATGCACCTTTCTGGAGGTGCAGTTAGACACTTTTAGCAAGACATTTGAAGAAAGAACTTAAACCATTAATCTCCTGGTCTGATGTGTTAAATGGGACTTAAAAGAAAGATAAGAAAGGTTAAGTTTGAAGTAAAATTAATTACACTGTTTGGTATTTTCAAAGTAATGTCTCCAGACCTCTTACCCCGTTGAGTCCCATCTTGACAACAATGTTACTATTTCCATGAGTAATTTTACTGAATTCTCTATGATGGCTTTAAATTACAGCCAGTTTAACTACAGATAATGTTCTTATACATTTAGATTCCTCACTCTCTGTAAGTCCTGACAATCCTTTTTTAGTAATATCTTACAAATGTGAGTTCCAAAGATCAACAACTTTACTTCTTAACATTCACTTGTTCCTTGAGGAGACAGAAACTGGAGTAACTCAAATGGGACCTATATAACTGAGTACTCCAGACTGAAGGAGCCCCAATTCATGAAGACATTGTGTTATAGCATTTCTTTTCTAACGATTTCCAGCAGCTGTCTAAAAGAAGTTATATTTTGCTACCTTTTTTTTTTTGTGTGTGATTTTTTTTTCATTCCCTGCTGTCTGGAAGGTTGTTAGCAAATGCAGTTACTCTGATGGCTAAATAACCCCTTTCGCCTTTGACTTCAACTTCCCAGTTATTTATGGCAAACATAAACTCAGCTGTTATTGTGCTACCATGGCCTTTTGCAATAAATAGTTCCCCTCTCTCTGTGCTGCTGACATCTCAGCTCTCTACACTGAACGTGGTTTTTAGATAGAAGTTTCAGCCCTTCAAGCAGGACTGGTACTCTAGGTCCCTTCTCATCCCAGTGACATCTCTCTGCACTTTTTACAGCCTCAATCTAACTCATATGAATCACACAAGCACAGGCCAACTGAGGTGGGAAAGCCTTTCTGGAGATAATCTAGTCCAATCCCCTGCTCAAAGCAGGGTCACCTAGAGTAGGTTCTTCAGAGCTGTGCCTGGGTGGGTTTTGAATATCTCCAAGGATTGAGACTCCAGAACCTGTCTGGGCAATCTCTGGTGGTCAGTCACCATCACAGTAAAAATGTTTTTCCTCACATTTAAAAACTGGTTTTCCTCACATTTAAATGGAATTTCTTGTGTTTCAGTTTGTACTCTTTGCCTCTTGTCCCATCACTAGTCACCACTGAGAAAAGCCTGAGTCAATCTATCTTTGTTACTCCCCCCGATCAGGTATTATATACACTCGTGAGATTCCCCTGAGCCATCTCACCTTCAGGCTGAACAGTCCCAGCTCTCTCAGCTTCTCCTCATATGTCAACAACTCCAAGCCCTTCATTATCTTTGTGGCTCTGTATTTTGATGTTTCTCTTGTACTTAGGAGCCCAGAACTGGACAAAGCTCTCCAAGGGTGTCCCACCAAGGCTGAGCAAGGGGGAAGGATCACCTTCCTCTGCCTGCTGGCACCACTTTGCCTAACACAGCCTGGGATGCTAGTGCTGGGATCGGTTATTTCTACCATTCTTCATATAACGGCATTGATCTCCTATCACCACTGCAGACAGCTAGCCTAGCTGAACAGTCTTTTCACAGATACATCATTTTGGATACTTACAGCCACTCTCTGATCTACCAGTGCCTCAAGAAGCTTTTCCTCCTCTGTCATTCACAGCTGATAAGCTCCCAGTTTGTAATAAAGGTTTTGTTATTAGTCAGTGAGAGCCTGACCTTTCATTTTGTACTGTTAAATTTCAGTCCCTTTTGATTACTGCAGTCCTCAAGGTCACCCAGTTCCTTCTGAAGATCGTATGAATATTTTACATTTGTCCAATACATAACCTTTCTCTTTGGAAGTTCTCATTATCTTTTAAAAGTCTCTCTAGTTGGAAAGCCTCTGAAATATTACATTCCTTATTCATTTTGCTGCCCTTTTCTCAACTTTTATTATTTCTGCTTTGTCCTTCATCATATCTGTAGTCATGCACCATGGCAAAGCTCTCCATCTTCCTTTGATATAAAGAGGAATACTTGACACCACCCATTAATTTTCTATTAGCTAAGCACAACCCATATGTACCCTGCAGCAGGAATAACCTAGGTAGGTAGCATAGGTACTTCCAAACTACTAACCTAGATCAAACCAAACTCCTTTGATTCCGGGCTGCTAAACCCACTTAAGATTCAGTCCTGTGCTTGTGGTGTAATTGGAGTTCAAAAATAGGGCAGGTGGCTGCTCCTTATATCTGAAATGCTAGCCTGGTTATGTCAGTGTTAGATGTAGTATTTAAGCCACATGTTGCATTAGCTGGAGATCTTCACTGATCTTCAGTGATGGCTGAGTTTCTTCCTAAGGTCTTACAAATAAATCAGAGCCTAAAAATTCTATACACAGACCTGAAAACGTTGTCTGCAATGGATATATTCTTGCTTGTGGAATTGTAGCTGCTATTCTTTCACTTCCTTTGGGAACTATTTTGATTGATTTAAACATCAGTATGTAGGACATGTACAGGCCAGGAACAAACAACAAAAAAACCTAAAAAAAAGAGAGCATTCTTAACAAAGCTCTGCAGTTAGATTATTTACTAAATTTCTACTCAAAATTCAAAACCTTTAAAACCTTCATTATTTATAGTTAAGATACTAGCCTTGGGCAGCAACATGACTAGACTTCTGATAATATGATAAATATCATGTATGCTGTTTGGGAGTGGAGCCGAATGCAGGCTGAGTTGTTAACAGCTACACATTTTTTGAAATTGAGATGGATATGGCATAGCCTTGCTCTACATTGTTTGCATGTGAGTCTTAAGGGATTGCGGTACAATTTTCTCTGCTTAAAATTATTTGTAGCTCCGTGGTCAATATCTGGGAAATGGTCCTTCATAAAGTAGTTGATAGATGCATTTTTTTTCTCCAATTTTCCTTTGGCAACTTTAGGGTTTGTTTGAAAAACTGAACAACTTTAACTCAAAAACATCCAAGTATCAATGACTGAAAACATGTTTGGATTCCAAAAGGTTATCAAGAAATGAGAAGTCAATCAAAACTTCTAAATTAAAACAGAAAAGCATTAGTCTTGACAAGGCTTTTTTGAGGTGGGAAAGTGTGAAGGGAAACTTTTGCTTAGTTGTATGAAACCTGAAGACAGACATACTGTCAAAGCGCCTGGGATCCTCACAGGTTGTCACAATAAAAGCAACAGCTCTGTTCTCCTTGTGTGAAAACCCTTCATACTTCTCCCTTTAGTTGATATTTTGAGTACTTAAAGAATGAAAGCAGAAAAAAAAGTGGCCCTGTCAATTACTGCAGAGGACCCACACACAGGCCTTTGCTAGTCAAGCAGCCAGTGAGCATTAAACACTATAAGCAATCACTGGGTCATGGAGGCAATGGGCTGGCTGACAGTTGTCTGCTTGTGGAGTACACAGGGACCAGCCACCAGAGACCCTCCATTAACTTCTCCACTAGCAAAAGAGATTAAATATGCAAGACCTGGTGAAACAAGGAGCAGTTGAAGCTGCTGTTGTGATGGTGTGCTCAGCACAGCCAGGGAGCCATATGCAGCTTTACTGGCTGGGGAAAGTGAAGAAGATGCCCTGTCTGACATCACAGCCCAGGGTGATGGAAGGAAGGTGCCACAGGAGATTAAACTAGAGGTGAAGAGACTGGAGCAAGCAGAGTGAAGCTAAGTGAAGGAGGAAGGGTGCTCAGAGGTCTTCTTGAACTGAGGGAAGACCTCTTTGGAAAGCCTTTGGAAAGGCCACCTTGGCAGGGGGAAGGAAAATCTTGCAATTTTCCAATTACCTCTGCCAACACTCACACTTGCACTGCCCCAGCACCAGAAGTGTTGCAGATAGTCCCATCCTTACCCATGACGGCTTATTGTGTTTATTTGTTGGGAGGGGAAGGGAGCAGAAACTCAGGCGCTTGATGAGGAGCTGGCTGGCAGCTCTCTGCTGTTGGGAGGTAAAAGTGGGAGTGCTAGCACAAGGTCACTTCAAGCTGAGCTGTGAACAGACATAACGTACCAGACACCTCTCAGACTTTGCCCACATGACACATAGAAAAGTATAACTAAAAAAATCAAGCTACCACACACCATCTGATCTGACAAGGTGCCTGTGTCCAGTGTCACTCCCCAGCAAATGGGAAGTATCAGAGGTTGGTTGTGCTACTGAAGGGTGAAAAAGCGGTCTAACATTTACTTTTGGTGTGTCATGAGATTAGAATGTGTTTATGGGCTGCTACCATCCAGCAGCTGAGACACAAAGGCAAGATCACAAATAATTTGTGGTGATCTTGTTTTTCATATTTTTATTCTTGGTGCAGATGTTACTGCCTAAATGATTGACTTGTAAAGATGTTTCTCTGGCCATACAGCTTCCCTGCAGCAGCTAAACCAACTGCTTATGGGGAGAGGCAACAGAAGGAATAAAATTTCAGATGTCCTCTTTAAATTACAGCTGCTTGCCTGAGCCGAAGAGGAGGCAGCTGTTATCAAACAAGCTGTCTGCTCTCTGCAGAACAGCATCAAGGATTTCACAAAACAGTTTGAGAACCTTTGAATTAGCGTCTTAGCCAGTGGGTCAGTGATGTGGAGAGCACCAAAAAGAACAAAAGAACCCTCAGCATTCATTTCAAATCACAAGTTTTCATATAGGTAAACTAATACTTTAATGAGTACATTCATTCTTTCCTCTAGCAAGGAATGCTTTTATGGTGAACATGAATTTTCTGCTCTAGAAAAAAACATCACTTTTCTGAAGATCAAAATTCCTAGCAATGTGAAAAATATTTCTTATATGGTATACTTAACTCTTCTGCACAGCTACAAATAGCAACAGACATAAAGGACCAGTGCTACCTACCTAAGATGCAGGACAGGCAGTTGTCTTCAGGATACAGCTGATTACTACCACTTAATTTTCATGGCTGGGTCTTGAAATTTCCCAGCACATACACTAGTACACATCTTCCTTATATTGATATTGAAGAAAGACATCTTACAGGAACTCTTCTCACGTGGTTAGCCTACTAGTCTGACCATCAGGGCTAGCAAACCCCTGAAGGTGGCCTAGGTTTCATGTCTCTCAGTGCTATGGCTTAGAGCAATAATTACAAATAATCATGTGCCTTAAAAGAAAATTGATGGTCTAAAGTTAATTTACCTCAAATGAATGCACCTGTTACATCAATTATGCCTTATTGTGATATTTATATATATGTGTATATGTAACTCCAGCTACATATGCAGAGTATCACTTCAGATTATTAGAGGTAACACGCATACCTTTGACTGTCCAGAAGCCAGGAAACTGCAGCCTGAATTTTTTGCATTGGAAACCACTCCTGGAGAGGTTTTCCTTTGTGGCAGAGGCTTGCCTGCAGCACCCTGGCATCTCTGTTAGACTTCTAGATAGCTATTTCCAGCCCTGGGAGGCAGGAGGCTGCTGGGAGATCTGGGTGAGGTACTCAAAATGAGTATCAGCTCTTGCACTAGCTACAGGAATGGTGTGCCCTGCCAGCTGCCCTCCACTTGCCTTGGTGCACTGAGGCTGCTAAACCAATGCAGCACGAGCTGCCTGCAGGGACCAGAGTGAGCGGTGTACTTGCAATATACCTGAGTTAGGGAAAACACAGAGGTAAGGGAGGTGCAGTAGATCTGTATAACACTGTACCCTTTATGGTTTGATTGACAGCTTCTCAGTGGCTGGCAATGCAGTATGCTTATGGGTAAGGTAAAAGCTAACAATTTATGCTACATTATTTTAGGGAAAGTTGAATGCAGCTTATAAATCCTGAGTGTTCTACTGTCACTTTTCTCACTCTTTTAAAGCCTGAACACAGTATAAAAATCAGATGGATCCTACAAATCCACAAAAACAAGGTGAGTTACACGTGGGTTAAAATTAAGAAATCTAATAGAATAATAGAGTGGCTGAGCTCTGGAGACCACCTAGTCTAACCTCCCTGCTATATAATTTATCACGAAAACAGCACTTCAGTGACCTGCTTTGCAAGGAGAGGCTGAAGAAGAATTGCTGCAGGAAAGTGTTCCAGTGGAGAACAGATCCGAACAAAACAGAGCATATCATACTAGATCAAAGAGGAATTACTTTTCTTTGACCCTGGAAGCCAGAGGTTTGATTAACACAGTAATAATAATTGCTGGTAATAATAATAACAGGTATAATAATAACAGGTAATAATAATAACAGTAATAATAATAACAGGTATCAAGTCTCTTGGAAATTTCCTTTGGAGAAGTCTGGCTCCTCTACCAACAAAGCTTCAGTTCATGATATTGTAGTTCCAAAACACCAGTAAAAAGGCAAAAGAAGTGTTCTGTAACAGATTCTTTCTCATGTAATGCTAAAAAAAGGGG
The DNA here is from genome assembly GCA_026283785.1 of Coracopsis vasa. Lineage (NCBI taxonomy): Eukaryota > Metazoa > Chordata > Aves > Psittaciformes > Psittacidae > Coracopsis > Coracopsis vasa. The sequence goes on along the minus strand of JANHGB010051629.1, from coordinate 94,478 downwards.
AGACTTTAAAACACAGACACATGATATTCTAACAGTTGTTAGTGTCTGTGAAAAAGAAAACCAGCAAACATCATGAGAGAAAGAGAAAATTACAAGACAGGTGAAACTTCTAAGAAAATGTGTCATCAGGCCAGCCTGCACGAGGACACCAAGATCCCTGCAATGCTTATGAATTTTGGGATGGAAAAACAGTTCCATGTGGATAATTAGCCCTGCTAAAATTGAATAATGGGCTGCAGAGGAAAAACTTTTGGTTCTGAAGAAAGCAATAGCTGGGAAAGATTCATAAGGGGATTTCTATGCAAGCCCCTTTCCCCCAAAACAAAACCAAACAGCAAAAAATAAACCAAACCAAACCAAACCAACAAACAGACAAACAACACCAGACAGGAAGTCACGTACTTGTCCGGCCCTCCATGAACTCAGAAAACAGACCATGTGTTTAGGAGTTTCTGCATTTGCTGAAGATGCTGGAGACAGACCTGCAAGGAGCTGCTGGTAGTTTGTGACGCTCCTTGCGGAGTCTGGCAGAAATTGGCAATTGATTTGTTTGAACACAGGAAAGCTCTGTGTGATGATTGCTCGTTATTACTGTCATTTTTTCCCGAGTAATTTAGCTAAACTTCACATTATCCAGCACAGAAATGAATGACATAATACAATTTTTGCCAACCCTTTGACCAGCTTGTCTTGAACATGGCATAATATGCAGGACGCTTGCAAGACTGCAGAGGATTATGCTTCATACAAAAGTCGCAACCTATATCAAATGTATATATGACTAACCAAAACCAGGTTGAAAAAGCCAAGAACGGGTTCCAAAAGTGCCCTGTGCTCATCTTCTGTGGAGCCACCTGAGCTTGAGGCCATATTGGCTACATCCCCTTTCAGTTGCCCAAGGACCAGGGCTGTCCATTCAGAAACACTTCAGTATTAACTACAGCCCCAAATTCCACTTCTGCAGACCTGCTGGCCAGCGTGAGCTTGAACATTCCCCAGCCACACTCATGTGCCAAAAATGCCACGCACCCTCACCTCCCTGCAGTGACTGACTAAACCTCTCAAAGTACCCCAAAGGGTGCACTTCCCATATGTATGTTTTGACTACAAGCCTCAGTTCATTTGCAGTGAGTCTGTACATCATGGACATATCATAGAATCATAGAATGGTTTCTGATGGAAGGGACCTTTGAGTGTTATCTAGTCCATGCAATGGGCAGGGGTATCTTCAACTAGATCAGGTTTCTCAAAGCCCCATCCAGCCTGACCTTGAATGTTTCCAGGGACAGAGCATCTACAGTCTCTGGGCAACCTGTGAAAGTATCTCACCACCCTCTTTGTAAGAATTCCTTTTATATAGCTTGAATCTATTCTCCTTTAGTTTAAAAACATTACCCCTTGTCCTATCACAACAGGCCCTGCTTTTTCAGCAGTCTTTCCCCATCATTCTTGTAAGCCTCCGTTAAGTATAGAAAGTCTGCTCTAAGATCTCCTCAGAGCCTTCTCTTCTCCAGGCTGAACAACTCCAGCTCTCCCAGCCTCTCCTTTCAAGAGAGGTGCTCCAGCACTCTGATCATTTTTGTGTCCCTCCTCTGGACCCTCTCCAACAGATCTATGTCTTTCCTGTGCTGACTCCAGAGATGGACGGAGTACTGCAGGTATGGTCTCACCAGAACATAGTAGAGGGACAGAATCAGCTCCCTCTGCGTGTTGGTCATGCTCCTTTTGATGCAGCCTGGGACACGGTTGACATTCTGGGCTGTGAGCACACACTGCCAGGTCATGTCTAGTTTTATCGTGTCATTACTGAAGTACAGACTGTGGTAGCCAAAACAGGTGTTACAAGGGTTATAACACTATTTATTACTGAAAGGAAAAAAAAAAAAAAAAAAGAAAGAAGAAAAAGAAATAAAATTTTAAAGAATACCTAAATGTCACCCCAGAGCACAGCTTTTGAAAACAGCCTTATGGCTCACACAAGCCTTTAAAAGCAGCCTCATGCATTGCTCAGTTTCAAAACATACTCCTGCTTTTAACCTATAAACACAACAGCGTTAGCAGTAGGGGAGGAACTGTACCTGAAGGAAGAGCTATCCAGCAACCAAAATGTGCAGAAGACAAAAACCCTGCAGAAGTGACAGCAGGGAGACTGTCTCAGAAAGAGCCTTCTTCCTGAAGATGAGCTGTGGTAAGTACATGTATTTATCAGGTTAGTCCTCATTCCAGTAACTGAGTAGTGGGTGGGCATATATTTCATTAAAATGGCAAATGCATTCGCCTACTATAAACCAAAAATACAAACATGAATATGAAAGGCCATGAATTATGCACTCTCTTATCTTTGATCATCAAGTAAGAAAGAGAGCTTGAAAAATGACTTACAGGAATCAGCCCAAGTTATCAGAACACCTCAACATCATAAGCATCAAGTAGGAGTTGATCCCATAGCTGATCAAAAGCTGACTTGTTGCCTGCCTTCACAATAAAGATTTGCATTTGCGCTACATCAAACTGCCTGTAAGATGTGCACAGCACATTTCCCAGTAATCAGGTACAAAGAACAGAAAAAATAAAACCTCTGAATTTCCAAGTTTTTGCTTAATAAAACAAAATGATTTTGCATTTGATAGAGAAATAGGGAAAGACTGCTACATGCTGGTAATGATCTTAGCATAAGAATCTATCTACTATACCTGAACAGCTGCATAGAGCCATGCAGGCTCTTGCTTGGGTCCTCCTCTGCAAAGCAATGAGCCAGGCTCTCAACTTTTGGCATTGCTTTAGCACAACTATGTGACTTTTGTGTGTGTGTGCATTCAGCTCATTCAGCACCAGGAGGCTTTTTCACTTCCCAGTAAAAACATGCCCTTATACGGAGGCAATTGGTTTTAAACGTGGAGGGAGGAGAAAAGCCATAATGTTCTATAGCCTCTGACTTTAGGCTTGTACCCAAAGACACATCATTCCCCTCCTTACCCAGGGTGCTCCCCACATGCAGCCAAATGGCCCCCAAGGTGACGCACCGTGTTGACACTGGTAACACAACCCCTTCCCACCTCTCTTCTCACTCACCACCATAAACCATGGTGAGGAAGGAAGCCTGTGAGCTTCCAAGCACTAAAGCACCCTGCAAAATCTGCTGACTTCAAGGACAGCCACAACCATTCATGAAATAATTCACTAAATGCATGCAGTGGGCAGCAGGACCATACATCAGCACTGCCTGTCAGCTGCCTGCCCAGTAGCTGCTGGGGTGCTGCCAGCCTCCCGTGCTCCTTTTTCACTTGTATCTGCAGGCTTTTGTGTGGGGCTGCTCTCGGCCACACGCATTAGGGAGCCATTAGTCACTTGAAAAGCAGAGAGGCTCTGATGTTCCTGTAGAGCTAGGCAGTTTCAATGAGCGAGCAAAACACATGCAACCGCTTGTGCCCAGACTATTTAGAGCTGAGAAGGACCTCCTGGTCTCCCTGCTGGGCAGCAGCCGCCACTGCCGTCTTCTCACCCACCTCATAACGGGAGGGCAGAGACTGCTGCTCCACTGTGCTAACAAAAATATGAAGTGATTTAAACATATGGTGCTTTTTTATGTATATGTAGTGACTGGTGTTAGCTTTATAAGCAGGCCAATATATTTAAAGGTGGGAAATGTCTTTTATTTTATACCTTTGAGCTTTATGGTGATTTTCTTCTCTGCAACAGGAATCAGCGATGGCTGAGGACAACCAGAGACTTGCAAGAAATGCATAGTCCCATGGAGCATGTGGACGTGGTCAGAAGTGGGAGGGAAGGGTGTCAGCCCTCACTGCCTGGTTCAGCTATGGGACAGACATGGTGCAGGAAGAGGTTCAGAGTGATAAGTGCAGGGTGAAGAGACAGCTACTGCAATCAGGCAAATCACATAGCTTCTGTGCATGCTATCTGCAGCTGCCAGACACACATCTCTGCAGCTTTCTGGCTTCTTCCAGTGATGGACAAGAAACCAAATTTCCAAGGGACTTTTCCAGGTGTTTTCCCAAGTGATGCTCTACCCTCTTCCCTCTCCAGACCCTGGAAGAAGTAGATGCAGGCAGCCCTGAGCACTGTGTGGTTTTCAGGTAGAAGAAGAAAGGATGTGGAATAGTGGGATGGCTCATTTCAGGGACTTGACTGAAGACACTTGTTAGAAAAGGAGGGCTTTTACTCTTCTCATGGGATCAGGGCTGAGTTGGAGGGAGGTTGTATGGGCTGAGGGCAGAGATGAGCTCAGTGCCTGCAGGGTTTGGGAGACAGCAGCCCACCAGAAGTACAATATTTGTATGTCATGGAAGCTGTATATGTGGAAGACAGACCATGACAACAACATTTGATGATCTTAGTTAGAAAAACAGAAAAGACAAAGGGCAAATAATGTCTTTTTCCACACTTCCACCTTCTGCACATAAAACAGTCTCACTTCTTAGACTCTAACAGCAGAGCCCCCAGGCCCTCCATGCATCCCTCTGCAAAACACTGCTCTCTGGGCCCAGGCCTGACTTTGCCCTGGCCCATGAAAACCCTGAAAACCAAGTGATGGCAAAGATGTCCCTGACCATGTGCTACAGGAAAAAGTTTTCCAAAAGAAGGATCTGCCGTACACATGTGTGGCAGAGAGGGAGGAAAAGGAAAATCTTGTAGGTTGTGCTTGGTGAAAGCACGCAGAATAGATGGAGGGGAAAATGACCTCTTTAACTGCTGCCTTTCTTCTCCCTCTTGCTATGGCTGAACATGGCATCCACAGTGAATCTGCCCCAGGCAAGGAATCAGAGAAAGAAAACTGCAGGAGAAAAAGCAAAACCCCTGACAACAGAGCAGATTTCTGAGCCTATGAGCAGTACACTGAAGAGGGAAAAGTGGGAATAAGAAGAGATTTTAATAACTGCAAATTATTTCGATCACAGGGAGAAAACCACAAAATATCTGCAGATTAGAGAAAAAAGAAAATAAGATGAGAGAAATCACCCTATTATTTATAACAGAGAATACTGCTCATGTGGTCAAGTTTGAGCACTCATTGCCACCAGCAAAGTATGGAAATTAGAAATACGGCAAGTTTCAGAAGTGACTGAATAAGTGCAGAAAAAAAATACATCAAGGGTTTTTTAATATTAAATGTGCCATCTTTGGCTCAGACAGTCCCTCAGCTACAGACTGCTGGAGCTGGAGAGTTAGGGTAAGTATCAGTATATGTTTGCCCTCTTATGCTCTTGGCATTGCTGGCTGCTGTCAGAGATGGGTCTTGATCTGAAAAGCTTTTGCCTGACCTGGCCCATCACCAGTGCATCAGACAGGACCTTGGAAAACCCAAGATGTTCATTTTTCTCCTTTCCCTCTTCTTTCTTTTCCTCTTTCCTCTAAGGAAGGTAACTTCCCACATGAATGTAGGTGGAAATGATAGATCAGTATCACATCAACTTACACAAATTGGCTGATTAATGTGCTTATCAAATCCCAGGGGATGAACTCAACTGTGATAAACTCATGCTAGGGAATCAACGCAGATTCTCAAATGAGAAAGCCAGGTCATTGCTTTAGACACAGAATGAAGCAGGCTTCTGACCACGTCCAAATCCAAAGGCAGTTCATAAGCAGAGCACCATAGAGCAAAGCACAGATGTGAAACAACAAAGAAAACACAACAACATTTTTGCAAAAGCATGTTCAGAGGTGTGGGAGGAATGAGACGCAAAGGAAGACTTACTTGTTCACCTACTCATTAACCTCCATTTTCCTAATATTAACAATCAGTTATCCTACAGGTCTGCACTGAACAAAGTCCAGGAACACATCTCTTTGAAATAATCAATTACCTAATGAAAAAAAATGTTGGCTCCATCTGACATGATCTTTCCCCTGCTGCACCAAATGAGAAGTAGCCTCATAAGGAAGCAGGAAAGGAACCTGACTTGTTCCCTTCAGGACACAGACGATGACTTCATTGGCATTACTACCATGATCCCAATAGCCACAAGAGAGCTTCAGGGCTATAGACAGGGTTTCACTGTGACAGAAAGCTGATATAATGATGTGCAACACAGCAACATTGGTCCAGGACAGACAGAAATTTCAATATACATTCTACATTAGAAGGCAAGTACAAGAACATTATTCATTAAAAAGGTAAATATAACCCTTCTGCCCTTGACTGACAAAACCGAGCTGTGTATACCCACAGCAACAACTCAGCTATTGTCTTTGGAGCTGATCAAGTCCACATGAATTTTAACTCTGTCCTGACAAATGTCATTGCAAGCGTTAATTTTTATATCTCATTGCTCATATTTTTACTTGCACATTGGACTGAAAATCTGGACAGTTGTGGCACAAGCCTAATTACAGAAGACTATTAAATGAGGCAGCCTTCCATTGTATATAAACTTCCTTAAACAATTATTTCAATCCCACCTAGCAAATTGGTCTCTTAGGGGAGAATGTGCTTTTGCTGCAAAAGCCCTGCAAGATCGATGCTGCAAGCCCCAGAGCCATTCCAGGGGCACGTGGTACACCAGGTGGATGGTGTTGCTTTCTGCGCCTCTCCCATTAGCCATGACACGCAAACAACGGGACTCTGCAGCTCTGCGTTGGCGTACCAGAAATTTGTGAACCCTTTAAAAAACAGTCATGTAACATTGACACATCAATAGAGGAGTAAACTGCAATATCACTGCAAATTCAACTTCATTTAATTCAGTTCTGTGGAAAAATTCAGCAAGGCTTTCAGTAGTCATCACAGGCTGAGACAGCACATCTCAAGGTTCCTAAATAATGTATTAAAAGCAGAAGAGTTAGGTTTCCCTTTAGTTTCTCTGGTTCTTTTGTCAGCATCTAACATTACTGATCACAGGCTTTCTCTTTTCATTCATGGGAGGTGTACTGTAGGATTCTCACCCAGCAAGGACTGTGTAAGAGTTGTATCAGGACTCAAAGCCTTCCTGGTCTTCAAGATGCTCCAGGGAGACCCTACAGCAGAGACACTCAGCCTCTGGTGTGATACCAGTTTTCGCCTCTGAGACATGAGCAGCTTTCGGTACAGCTGGACTGTGCTCCGTATGCTGCCTTTGTGCTCAGGGCACATTCCTGACAAACAGAAGCAGCAACCTCCTTGGGAGTGGGCATCCAAAACAATTCAAGTAGCACCATGTGCTTTGTATACCAGCCCTGTACCTAGGTGTAGGTTACAAGTAGGAATAACCTTTTATTTTTGTTTCCCCTCGCCACAGTCGTATCTTGTAACATCAAAGCAAAGGTCACTTATCTTAGTTCCAGTGCCAGCTACCTCAGCCTTACATTTTCTGGCTTTCCTTCTCATTGCTCTTCTTTTTATTTCACGAGCAACGTAACTCCATTTGCTTTTCCCACAAGATAATGAAGTTTCAGGCCCCTGTAGCAACCAGTAAGAAGAGTCCTTACTTCTAAAGGAAACCATCATCCTATTGGGTTGCTGTGATCATTCTTTCATTTCCGCATCAGAAGCACAGCCAACCCAAACTTTCACTTGTGCAGACATCACTGTCCTTCATCATTGTCATAAACAGAGCTTTTTCAACCTGATGATATCCTCCAGTGCACTGGCACTTTTGTTTCAAGATGGTCAATACGGGTCATCACTAGGCAATGGTAAGGATGGTTGCTCTGGAGGCAGGCGTACAGAGATTAGATCAACCCCAGCTGATCTAATAATAATGTCAGTAACTGCTTTTTCAGAACAGCAGTTTCTCCCTGGCCAAAGTCACTTTGTATGTGTCGTGACTTGCTCAGGCCAGAGGAGCAGCTGGCCACCTGGAGTCTCTTGGCTGTTTCCAGAGCTTATTTCTGGATACACATCAGAAAGAGTTTAATTGCCTCAAAAAACAGGATTGAGGATTAATGTGGTGTAGGTTTATTTTTAGGCACTACTGAATAATTTTCCTAAACTCCCACTAAAATACTTCTGTTGGAATGAAACACATTTTTCTTAATTATTAATGGTGCTTCCCATTAAAATAAATAAACCAATAAGTTGACTTGGTGGTAATCAGAGACAACTGCAGAGCAAATTATTTGACGAGGCTGGTAATCACTAAAGAAATGATCAAATTTTCTTTTTATAAATTATAAATATTTCCTAGAGAACACACTAGAAGCATCTTAATTAAGAGGTTTAAGATCACAATACAGCTGAGATTTTCCCCCTCACCTTTCTCTCTGATGCTTCCTATATGGAAAACGGTTACTTGCCAAAGGATCCCAATTCAGTCCACGCTAAATGAGTGAGAATTTCTCTTTCATCTCAGCCAGTGTTGAGTGCAACTCAGTGTCCTCATAGAGGTCACAGCAAATTCAGATGGAGCCCTCCATGCGTTCCCTCTTCTTCCATGCAAACAGCCAGGACTCTGTTAATAGAATACGTGATTTTTTTTTCCTCTTTTCCTTTTTTTCAATAATATAAATTGCCATTTTAAATTTTACATGGTAAATTTTCAGCAAGCAAAGGGCAGTTCAGTCAGGTGATTTCCAGTTGAACTTATTAAAGCTGAAAGAATGAAGAAGTAGTAATAGCAAGCTGAAAGTAACCAGAGATGTTTAGCAGAATAGTGTGAGAGTATGCTATAATTTAGATAATTCAGAAAAACCACCTGAAATTAATAACAGAAGTTCCATAAGGAGAAACAGAAACTGATTGACTTCAGAAAACATTTCCCTGGATGCAGAAAGACTAATACTATTAAGAGATCTTCAGAAATTTACTGGCAAGTTCTGCTGGTAATACTCTCATGAGGATGATGTTGAGAAAGAAAGGAACAGTTGCATAATCCGATCAGGGTTTTCATAAATTATCCTTAAAAAAATACCTTAAAGTCTTCCCTGAACAGCAGACGAAAAACCATTTGCCTCACTGTTTTTCATTTTCCTTTATCCTGTCCCAGAGTGCTATAAAATCCACAGTAATTATATTTAAGTACCTATAATCAAGAATCTTGAAGAAAGATATATGAGAAAGCATAAGCAGCAGTAACTCTGGTGCCATCACTGTGACAGTCACAGGCAAAGAGCAGCCAGGGAAGGGGGCACAGAGTCACTGGGGGAAGGAGAAGAAATCACCATTGCTCCTTCTCTGCACCCCTGCAAAGTGACCCCCAACGCCATGGTGGGCTCTAGGGGACGGATGCCAAAGGGCAGCTTGCCTGCATAAAACGTGACTCAGAAAGATGGCTTCTCCTGAACAGCAGCTCATCCAGAGTGTGGCTCTCCAAAGACCTAACACTGCCTCCAGATGACTAGAGCATCTGCCAAACAACAAATGCATGCAGCGAAACATGCCTGCTCTGGACCTAAGCCCTACCTCCAGTCATACAGACTTCATCACGAAGAGAAGAAAGTACCTTTTTCTCCCAAACACACGACAGCTCCTATGGCTGCGCCACAGCAGTAAGCCAAAATAAATCACTTATGGATATACCATTCTATGATTCTATAATGTGCAATGAATACACCAACACTTGGGAATCTGCATAAGCTAATCTCACAAAGCACTCATGGGGGGAGGGTGAAGGTGGAGTATGGAGTCCTTCCATTCACTGAAGTTTTCTGGTTGCCCTCCCACTGAAGACTTTGCTTATGCAATTTTAACGTTCATGTACATTCTTTTAATCCTCAGAAACTGATAGTTAAATTTTTTACTTGTTGTTTTCCTTTTAAGAAAAAGGCATTTCATAGTCTCAACACACCCAAAATACCCTATCTGTTCAAAACCTATATCCAGTCAGGCAAGGCCTCCTACAGGCAGGTTTGTTTTATTCTTCATTGGTCCAGTTCAATCAGAAGACCAACAGATGTGAAACAAACAGGAGTCAGTGATCTCTGCCAGAGGCTGATCTGACACCACCTACAACACAGATCTCTGAGTCTCCCTAATCGCCTGTGTAAGAGCAGTCTCAGTGTACTTTGCTTTGGTCCACGAGGTCCTTTCCCCATGCACAGCAGCCACATCTCTCCTCCTACGTAGAGCCCATGTGCCACTCACCATCCTATGGGATGGTGACATCTGTCCCTGGCCCACATCTTACCTGGTGTGCCCTGGCTCAAGACTCCTCCATCTCCGCAGAGCGTTTCAGATGCCCATGAGGTGCCTCTCCCTGTCCTGAGTTTGTCTGAGAGCAACAATGAGGTTCAAAATGTACCATAGATGTGGGAAGAGACAAACAGAGGCGGGTAGGATAGCTGCAGAGATTTTGTCCCCCTAGGAAATGGAGAAGGCTTGTTTGAGAGGGGTTAAGCCTTTCCTAAACTATCCAAGAACATTAAAATATGATTTTCAAATCTTTATTAATCATACAATTTCCAAACATTTTCTGAAATTATGCAAAAGTACTTTTTCTCAGCTGTGACTGTTTCTTTGCCAAGTCATAGCAACATCACAAGCCAATCCAACAGTTTTAAAGATATACTGTTAAGTAAATTGTAAAGTTTTTCTCATGTTTACCATTTCCAAAGCAACAGTACATACACCCACAGAGTCCCAGCTTAAACAAACAAAAGACCAGCTAATAATGTGTACTCAGGACCACATAAAACCAGAACATAATAGAAATTCAAGTGGCAATTTTACTGCATCAGTCGAATTTTAGTGTTTTTCCCCAGAGTTTGACACTCCAGATATGATAAAGTTGCTGAAAAGATCACAAGATAAATTTGGACATATATTTAAACCATGGGAGAACACTAATTTAAATTATGATAATATGACCTATTAAAGGAAGAAATCAAAATCTCCCAATTGATTATGTCAAGAGAAATCCAATTCCAAAAGGGGATGAAACACCAGTTATGTCTCAGTTTTGAAGAGGCGGAAAGAATATGAACACTTAATTCTCTGGCTATTTACAGAAGTGATCTGATGGCTTTCAACCTTCTCCAATTTTCAGACCCCTAAAAACTTACAGCAGGAGATCCCATTAAAGAAAACATAGCCCTGCTCACCAGAGGCTTGTTTTGCTTGCTTATCTTTACTGACCTATCAGATAGAGTCTGTGGAAATTAAGGGCCTGAAGAGAAGCGATCAAATCCTGCTGAGTACAGACACTGCTTCCACAGTTAATTGATATACATGGTCTAGGTTGAGGCATCCGTTCCCATGGCAGGGGGTTGGAACAAGATGATCTTAAGGTCCTTTCCACCCCAAACCATTCTATGATTCTGTGGCAATAGGATATGAATGCAGCTTGCTGTCAGCTTTCAGCATGCCCAAAGTGTGACTTACCTTTGAATTTGCAAGGCACATGAAGGCACAGGTTCTGGTGAGCTCATGAATAGAATGAAAAGCTCAGTTGTGCTAAGCAGCAGATGTAATTATCAGGAGGCTTCACTTGTATTAATTGATTAGAGTCACAATAAGAAGGGATGGGCTACAAGAAGTCTCTTGCTACCTGATAAAAGGTAATGGGGGGACCTGACTATGCTATAGCAGGACTGAAATGTAGGCCTATACTACCAGATTTCCTCTACACCCTCATCCATTTATGTTTGCAATAGCAAGTCTCCATAAATCAGTGTTTCTTTGGAGAGGGACATCCATATCCCCTGTACTTTTTACTCCGCTGCTGACAGCTAGGCCCAGCATTGGCACCTCCTGTTTCCCTTCACCCTCTGCTCACAGGTGGGGCAAGGAGAGCAGACCCAGCAGCCCCAGAGAGTCTTTTAATCTCAGCTGAGCAATTAGTTCTACTTCACATATACAGTTAAATATTTCATTCTGTCCTTGGCACAAGGTAGCAGAGGCAGGGGAGAAGTGAGGGCCTCAAGCCCTTCCTTGACCCGTCAACTCCACTCTAGAGCACATGGTCACTTTTGCCTTTCTCCTCCCAAACTGTTAGCTGTTTCTGATGCTGTCTTTCCCCCTTTTTACACCCAAGTTCTGCTCAATTGCTAAATTTACACAACTTGTAAAACCTTCATAATTGTCACAAATCAGAATTTTTACATCTGGCCAGACAAGGTCATCCAGACCTTCTGCTGCAGGGGCCAGGACAAGCAAGGTGACTTCATCACCATTGTTCTCATCCGCAGTAGTCACCTTCCCTTTTTAGGATCACCTTATGGACTTACAGCAACACAGCACCACTGAGAGCAGTGCATGTGGTATTCATCACAGGGGCAGAAAGTGATGACAATTCATCTGTCTTTTACAAAGAACAAGAAGAAACCACACAAAGTTACAATCCTCCTATCTTCACTCTCACAGCTTCCTGAAACTTATTATTTATTGTTATATTTTTAAATGTTATATGATTATCTAAGCTCTGAAGGCCAGAACTCGAAGGTTACATAGACATTGTACAAATAACAAGTACAATATCAAGTTAATAACTCAGACTAGTGAAAGTTGCCCAAAACTTGACCTTTAAAAGTGTACAAGGTATGTCCCTGCTTGATTGCTGGAAACACTATTTATTTCTATAGCACTGATATCAGCTGTGTCCCCCAAAATTTAATGAGAATATCCACTGGTATATGACTAGAAATTACAAGACTAGGCCTGTGCCACAGAAAGGAAAAGAGTTATGTAAAGAATTAGATCAATATGACTCATCCTAACCATTGGGTTTGAAGAATGTTGATAGTGCTATTGTGGTATCAAGCTGGCTGTTACAGTTAAGATTGCACTTGGAATTTCCATTATAAGTCCTATTTTCAAGGGTTTATATCTTGGCTGTAGCATAAATTCAATCACAGCTGAAACTCACCATACAGAGTCTCATCATTGGAAGCGAAAGGTTTTTCAAAGAAAAACCCTTTTGGTTGTTTGAGGTCAATGAAAATGAAAAAGGAATGAAAAAAACAGTAGAATCATTAAGGGAGAGTTGACTGTTTTCTGCCTTCCTGTAAATTACAAATGACCTTTGTATTTAAACTCAGGATTTCATAGGTCATTAATCCAGAATGGAGAATGCTATCTCTAGCTGTATGGAAACAAAACTCATTAAGAACACTTGCTCTCTTACCCTGAAAGAGCTACTAGAAGGTATAATCAGCAACTTCTCCAAAGTTTCAGTATAAGTTTTGAACTTCAGAGGACCAAATTTCAGCATTGGCATAAACTGCAAAGCTTCCATCTGTTTCTGAGGACCTAATGACACCACAGTTCAAGCACAGAGTTGTCTATAAGTACATTTTTCAAAGCCATCCTATTGGCACCATGATGAATCTTGCAGGGCAAGCAAGCAATCCAGGTTTCCAAATGGCAACTCAGGTACCTTCATATGGTCAAACTGTGGCTGCACCAGAGGCTTTGTGTGATCCCTGTGCTGTCTATGTAAGCTGACAAGACCTATACAGGTCAATAAGCAGCATTTTAGACATGGACAGTGCCTCCCAGATGTGAAACAGCAGAATACAGGCCATTGAGGTAGCTTGTTCAATTCACTACTTACCTGGACTCTTGCCCACCCCCCTCTTCCCCCATATTCACACAGCTGGTTAACGATAAGCATGTAAGCCATCTTTTAATACAACATTTTCGGTTTCCTAAGCATGCATTTTCTCGGCGTTAGTTGAGAAAAGACCACTTCCACCAGCTTCCAGAAGATACACCTTTCAGCTAGTCTTTGGGTTAAGGCCTTTGTTTCTATGCACCTTATATGCAAGGAAACTTGATGGAATCCACTAAACAGCAATGATTCTGAGTGCTTAGAATATGTAGTCTGCCACATACTTACTAGCTGAAGCACAGACCAACAGTGGGGAAAAAGTCTGCCCACAAGGTTGGTATAAAATCAGAGGAGTCACTTCAGTGTTCTTAAAAGAGGGATCATAGAAAGTATCCGAGACTTCAAGTATTTTTATAAAGCTGGGAGGCTTGGGAAGGTCGCTACTGGAGAGGCAGTATGCAGCACTGTGCAGGGAAGCCCACACCAGCCCATGCAGAGGCTTTCCATCAGCCAGGAGCTAGTGGGGCCCAGAAGGCTCAGCAGCCTACAGGCATACTCACCCCAGGCTGGTCTTGCTAACAAAGCAAAGCACTGCAATGTGTATAAATGATCTAGATTAGAAAGAAAAGAGAAAGGGAGTGTTCACATTCATCTTAGGAGAGCAGCTTCCATTTCAGACCAAGCTGTTTACTCATTCCTAGTCAGATCCTTAATGTGAGTAGCAGTGGTTTGGAGGTTAATAGCACTTTAATGATAAAGGTTGCAACCTAATTGGAAGCTTCTAATTGAGTGTTTCCAAATGGAAGGAATTAATTGCATCTATGAAAATTTGATGGCGCTCTTGTCAGGTGTCCATCTATATTGGAAGTATTTCCCCAAAGACGCTGAGTTAATAAGCTTCCTAATCTCATTGAAGGAGATTTTGTTTTATTAACTTTTCTCACCCACATCTGTCTAGACTTGTCAAAAGAATTTCACATGAACATCAGACCACCTGGATGCATCTCAAAGACGTAACTGCTGTGAGGCCCTGGATCACAGCCCCTTGAGACAAAAACGTACAAAACTCTTAAATGATGGCTTTGGTCTTCAAATTCACAACATTTTTCTTCCATTTTTTCACCCTTTCACATGAAATAAAGGCTGGCTAATGAGCAATGCCTGTCAGTGTCCACAGGAATCACAGGGTTCAGGCGGTGGGAGCTGCTGCTTGGCGCCTCTCAAGGACATACTCTGGATCTGGGACATTTGGCACCTGGTGGGCTTCCTCACAGCTCCAAATTTATCTTTCTACTCAAACTAAAATCAATCCACACAAAATGTTTGGGCTTTTTCCCCTGCATTAAAACAGTGCACAGTAAGGGGTGCACAGTAGGATCCACAGCGTATGACTGAATGGCAGAGCTTCTGTTTCATCTCACCTCCTGTTTGGTAAGCAGTAGTTCTTCCCATGTGTTACGAAGCAGTGCAATAAAGCAGAAGGGTCCCAACCTGCAACACTGTAAGAGTCTGCCTGAGGGGAATTTAATGATCCCTTTCAAAAACTGAGGAGGAGGAAAACATGCGAGGTGTAGTTTATGAGAAAATTGAAGAGCTTACTGCAGAAACTTGTATCACTGGCAGTATAGTGAAGGATTGCAGTACTCTCTCCTTGCATATGAGATAATAAATATAGACAAGCAGAAAATACTTTTCCTCAGTGTCTGTGCCAGTAAAAGACACCTTTTTAAGCATTTGCTGTAGCCTCAAAACCAGGAGCTGGGGCCTTTGCAGCTTTTCTAAACTTCAACAAAAGCACGGAGTGTCACAACTTTACTGTGCAATGCCATCAACTTCAGAGCAAGGCAAACAGTTGAGGGGAAAGCACTACTGCTGTGGACAACCAAGAGCTTAAGAGCAGCTAGAGCCATGTTCGGTAAATGTCTGAGAGACCCAGCTATGTCAGTTGGACCAAATGTTGGTTTGAACACTCGAGAGACAATACTGACAGCCACCATGGGGCTAGGCAGGTGGAAGGGTCTGCAGGGTGAAAGGAGAATGGGTGAAAAAGTGGTTTCAGTCCAACATCCAAGCATTCTGCAGTAGGAAAAGTGCATGTGCAGTCCAGGGGTTAAGAATACAAACCTTATATCCCCACTTCCAGCCCAGCACCAGCAGCACCACAAGCATTGCCACACAGGAAAAAAGGATTCAGTCTGAACCCCTACTTTTCTAGAAACACTTTCCTATAGCCAAAGAAGCAGAAGAAAGGAGAGAGCACGTGTCTTTTTACTGTGAAAGGAAATAAGGGTAATAGGGAATGGTGAATAAGATGTAAAAGGAAACTTTGCAAACTGACAGCAGTTAAGCCACCAGAGATTAGTAAGTAAAGTAGATTCAGGATCAAAATTGTGTGATGAAATATTTCTGCTTATTTAGGCTCAAAGATTATCATTTCCATAAGGTGAAATGAAGCCCTGGCTCATGTAATAGCCCTCAAACAGTGGTCCCAGACTTTATAATCAGAAAAGATAACGATTTGCTGAACAAGCGTGTCCCCATGTCACATAGTTTCAAGTGGTGAAGCAGAGAAAGCCTTCAAAGACAGTCAAATGCACAGAAGTGTGTTTATGGGTGTTTAGGAACAAAACTGCTTCGTTTGCTTCAGACTAAAACTGGCATAAATCTACTGGTGGGAGGGAAGATGAGAGCTCGTCTGGACTTCTTCCATTTTAAAATAGAAAAGGAAATCTCTAGGAAGCAAACCTACGCACTGAGCCACCAGGAGAGCTAAGCCTTGGGAATCTCCTGGGGATTTTCCAGATCAGGGTGGGAGCAGTTTCAGCACAAGGTAAGCTCCAAAATTAGCCCCAGCATGGCACAGAGCCAAGAGGTACTGCTACCTGCAGGGATGCCCAGTGGATGAAGCTGGGGAGTAGTGGCCTCATGAAGGACACTGGTTTGCAACCTATTGAGTCAGTGACAGTGACATCCACAGAGTTGCTGAACTGTGAGACAGAAAAGAGAGAAGAGGCTTCATTTAGACAGAGGACTAGTTATATACCAAAACATTAAAAAGGGAAAGCTGGCATATCATCTTTAGGGTACTTGGGTTGATACCATGCTTAGAAGCTTCTCACTGTTCTTTCTCTGGTCATGATGATGCTTGGTGAAGGAGCACATTTCCAATCCCCAGTGGGATGAAAGAGTGTCATCTTCTGAACTGAGCCACACACATGATCTCCTTCAAATTAATTTTGTTGGCAGCACACATGAAGTAGAGTACAATGCTAATGAATATAAAAAGCATTGTCAAAATAAAAGAACAATAGACTGAGTTCTCAACTAATTTTTAAAGAAATCATTAAATTGCTTCTCTTTAAACTCAAGTACTTTAATTATGTCTGATGCATTGTAAAATTCTTATAAGCAGAAATACTTGTCTTTAAAAAATAAGCACAGAGATGTTTTCAAAGGACTTAAAAGATATTTTGTTATTTTCTCAGGGTAATAAAACAAAAACAAAAATGCTGTGTTGTACCCAAAACTAGGCATAAGGAATTCAGCTATCTATATGAGTGGTTGTAAACAAAAGGAATCAAAATTGTACTTTCCATTACAAAGAAAAGAGAAGTGCTAAATCCATCTCCATTAGAAATGTAATGAAAAAAGTTGTTACACCTGAAAAATAAAACAATAAATATCTGTGCCAGCTGAATGTTTAACAGCTGCTACAGCACATACACCACTATATTCCTGTGGGCTGTCCCCCGAATACCGTTCTTGCGGCCTGCATGAATGCATGTGCTTTAATGATACACTAGGCAAGCACTATGATAAAAAACCATGAAACTTTGCCTATAATTTTTAACTGTATGATGATTATTTTAAATAGAAAACATCACTATCATTTTCTTATCTGTGAAGCTATTCCAAACAAGAGAAAGTAAAATTTAATTAAAGCTAATTCAATCCATTCCCTATCTCCTAGTGGGAAAGCCTTATCTACAAGGGCCCAGCTGCTAGGTTTGTTGAGAGGGACATATTTGGGGTGGTTTATGTCAAGCAGTCACTGTATTAATATATAAACTATTCATATAGCCAAGACTGAAACTCAAACCTTTCAAGTGAGAAGAGTGCCACGGGCATTCACTTGCATGTTCTCTCATCTCATGACTTTTTTTCTGCACAGAACACAAACGCTCTATTTGATAATGAAGAGGAGCAGACTAAATTTCTTCAGGCAAGAAGATTGGTCTTGGTCTTCTGCATGACAGAAAGATCATCTCTCTCATCCTACTAATGGATTGTAAAACAAAAGCTTGATCCTTACTCCCTTTTTTGGCAGTACTACCCTTCAGGAAAAGCTTCCAACTCTAAATCCAGACTGATGAATGTGCTTCCCTTAGCTCTGAGAAAAGATCTGAGTCCCAAGGAAGGAAATAATCTAAAACACATCCCACATCTCCATCTGAAGTTACCTTTGTTAACTGACATAGCTACAGCTCGTTCAGCACACTGCCTCCTGCTGCTGCCCTCCAGCCATGCTTCAATCTTCCCTTACACCTTGCAGACAGACAGGCCTCTTACCTGGGGATCCAGGGTCTACTGCCAAGACACAGTGACTGAAGCCACAAAACACTCGACATCGTGTTGCACAAGTCCGTTTTGGACTGCTATTCCTGTTTCACAGATCACACACACCGCATGTCAGAGCATCAGTCCCATGAGCTTCATGTAGACTAGTCCAGCAGCAAGGACCTGGGGCACAGGACATCTCTCTGGCCAGTCAATGTGTAGATCTATGGATGACAGCTTGGCTTCTGTGCTTTGTGCTTCCTCCCTTTGGGCTTCAGCTTCAAAATGGTGTTGCAATACTGTGTATGCTGCCCCCCTCCTTCCCCTCCTGCCCAGTTGTCTTAACAATTATTTTTTCTCCATGCTAATTAGTACAGCCTCCAAATGTCTTCATTAGTCACATAGCCCAGTGCAAGCCAGCAGTCGCCACCATGGTTTTCATCAGCTTCTGTCTCCCATCAAAATTCTGGAAAAATGAAGTGTTACCTTTGTTATATCCAGCTCACACAGGATTAATTGGGTCCATGCTGGCTGGGCAGAGGCAGAAAATGTCTCACCTGCCCAGGAGGTGCCCCAAGGCAGCCTGCAGTAGATGGATCTACTGCATTGGTGCTTAGAGACTGAAAGACCCACCAGGCAAACAAGAAATGCACACTATAGAACTTTCTAACACTGATAATCAGAAGGATGATCCTTCAGACAAAATGTCTTCTACAGATAGGTCAACATACCAGTCACAATATCAAGAAGAGATTCTGGAAGAATCAAAAGAGGAAAGGTCTTAATAATCTCTTCTCAGTCAGATGCCTTCTCGAAATTCACTGCCTTTCGCATCACTCCAAGAACTTAAGCTTATACAAATGCATATATGTAAGAGGACCACACAGTCATGCCTACTTTTCATTATAAGACTTGCCTTCCTTTATCTTCTTTCCATGGTGTGTAATACTTTCATCCCTCTTCACATTTTCATTTCTTTATAAGTAAATAACAATGCATTTGACCTCATGTATCCTAACTTTGATAAAATTCCGGATAACTTTATGAAGACCTTAGTAAGCATTATACCATCTGGATCAAAAAAGGTAGTGAAAATACTGGTTTGACTGGCGATCACACAGTAAGCTGGAATTTGAACTGAGTTTATGGAGTTATTAATTCAATTTCTTTAATTAAATTTCTTTCATTAAATTTCTTTCATGCAATCTAATAAATACATGGTAACAAATTCTTAATTAAGTGGCCTGTAGTAGACACACACAACAGTGTCACCCATTAATTCTTATCCATAAACTCTCAACTTGTTCTTCATCCACCCCTTGGCAGAGCTCAATATGTTCCAGTTACTCTCTCACGTAAAGAGCAGCTTCACTACCTCACCTTGCTGGCCTGTTCTTCCTAAAAGGTACATAGCGACTCATGACAACATACCAATCATGCAAGCTATCCCACCGGGTCCCTGTAATTGCAATCAGATCATGGCCCTCAGCCCACACACAGATCTCTAACTCTTCCTGTTAATTCATTTGCATTCAGAGGTGATCTCTGATTTCTCTTCATCCTGTCTGATCTAGTCTATTTAATTCAGCTGCAGTTGAGTATCTACAGCTGAGTCTACTGCAGGCTTTGCTTGAGAGCTGCAGATGTTCTCTAGATCTTCCTGGAATACCGTCTGCACTGCCAGAAAATCAAGTAAATCAGGACTCAAACTGGACAAAAGAGCTGACCCTGTCCAGGAACACCAGCCTCCGCTGATCCTGTGCAAAGTGCTGTTGTGGGGTGGCACTGACTCAACCCTGTCCAAGAAGCAGAATACACTCGCACAGTAATATAACCCAGCACAGTAAAATATCCCAGCCAAGCACAAACAACATAATAGAGCTGGCTAAAAAATCTTTTTCGGATTTTATGGCATTTTTTACCCACTTTATTTGTTCAGCCTGCCAGAAACTATAGGAAGCCTAAAGCAGTTAGAACAAGATGTTCAGGATGCAATGTAAGGCATGCAAACAGGAGCAATTTATTCCATATCCAAAATAGGACAAGTAACTCTGTAGCACAGAGGAATAAAGACAGAGAGATTTTTAAGCAAGCTGGGGATCTCCTTTGCAAAGCATTTTCTGCATTCACTTTGTCTGCTACCAGCATATCAACCTTCCCAAGGGGGCAGCCAGATTCATATTGCCAGTCTGGGTGGCGCACTGACTGCGTGCTCAGTGGATTTAGCATAGTTGATAACAGAGAGCTGGGGATGATCTGCCTTTGTATTTGCATTTGACATACCAGGCAGCTTCCCATGGCACTAGAGGCACAGGGGATCTTGAGCAGAGTGCGTGGTCCCTGCAGCCATTGTAGGCCCTGAGACCATAGCCTGCAGGGAGGCAGAGAAACACATGCTTGTATCAGTGTCAGCTCAGGGCTTTGATAAAGGATAGATATATCCTTCCTTAGATAGAAGGTAGATATTCTTCACTATGAGGGCAGTGACACACTGGCAGTGACGCACTGGCATAGGTTGCCCAGAGAAGCTGTGGCAGCCCCATCCTTGGCAGTGTTCAAGGCCAGGTTGGATGGGGCTTTGAGCAAGCTGGTCTAGTGGGAGGTATCCCTGCCCATGGCAGGGCGGTTGGAACTGGATGATCTTAAGATCTTTTCCTGCCCAAACCATTCTATGATTCTATGATTCTATAATGGCAATTACAACAGCATATTACTAAAAGGGTGGAGTAGTAGAAACTAGAGGTTAGTTTATCTCACACCCCCTGCCCAGCACTTCTACATAAGACCCTGCACTTCACTTTGCTCTACTAATTGAGCACCACTTCTGACTTACTCAGAGGATTTACTAATCCACGAAACACATCGCACCAGAAGGAGAAACCCAGTGAGAACTGGAAACTAGAAAGATGGGATATAAAACTCAATTGCTCAGGGGGACTAGTCTGTCACTCCTAATCCCTTAACAGTTTTAAAGTCTCGGTACAGCACTAGAATGCACCCAACACTCCTCGGGTTACAACTACCTTCATCTTCTTTCACAGCATTTCAATTAAATGAAGGTGTATTAAAGTAAAAGGGAGTTAGACACGGGCCTCAAAGGGCCCTTAATCTCACAGGAGTTATTGAAATTGAAAGGAGATTTTGAGTCATCTCTTCCTGCTTAACTGTCTAATCAGACAGACACTTTCATTGTCTGATTTGTGCCAACACTGAGATTGAACTTAAGATTCACATCTCATAGCTCCTAATTTTATCACATTAGGGCAAAAATGAGATACAGCAGCCTAGGCTCTGTCCAAATGGTAGTCTGCAGGACTCCTTTATGAAGTAGGTTAAAAAAGATCTTTGGTATTTTCCTAATAGATAGCTTTCATTATTTACAGATTTTAGAATGACAAAAAAGAATCACTGCAGAGCTAAAGCAAGCTCACAGGCTACATTCCAGTTGCATCTGATAGAGAAGGAGACATTGCAGTACAATAGACTTTTAATATTTCTGCAGCTCTACTTTTCAACTTGTTTTTATATATGGAGAATTTGCAACCCTCCTCTGCTGCACTGTTGGGTATAAGAAGGATATCTTCTGGGACAATTCCTTTCCTGGAGCCCATGTGCTCCACTTTGACTATGTGAGATGTCATTTGACTTAGTGTTGAGGTGTTTTAAAATAATTGAGAAGGGTGGGAAAAGGCATTTTGTGAGAATTTCTCTTCTCTTGATAGCTAAAAAGGCAAGAACAAAGGGGGCTTTGCAAGACTATTTTCTGTTGAAACCTAGAGTATGGTATGTCCAATCAAAATCCAATGCTCTACTGATATAATGCAATATGCTGTCCGATGGACTAACAGCAAATATTGGACCACAAGTCAGAGGACAACATTTTTACTACTTTTTCTTTTTCATCAAGAACAAAATAAGTGAGGAAGCCAGTGGCTGATTCTATGCTACCAAGGGTTATCCATTTCTCTGCTCATTAGCTACAATTAACTGTGTTTAATTATACAGTTTGCTGTTTCATGCTTCCTGGCAGGCTAGTGTCATTTTATCTGAAGTAGGGGATGAGTGGGGGAGGATTTAATTGCTAGGTCTTTTAACAAACAACTGGCATTTCTTTCATGTGCAGTCTTTGGGATATTGTAAATCCAGCTAAATGAACAGATGACAGGTTTCCTCTCCATGTAAGCCAGAGGATAAGAGTAACCACTACCATCTCTTTTGGTGCTTACATAGGAAAACTAGACTGTTGGTAACTGAAAGATGAAGAAGGATACTTACTACCACAGCACCTGGAAACCTCAGGCAAAGTGCATGTCCCACTGAGTGAGGTCCTCATCAAACAAATGAATAAAATATAACAGGGGGAAAACTGGGACCAAAAAGGGAGTGGTGTTGCCCAGTGTGATGGTGAGGTAGAAGATGATGCTTTCAACTCTGTATTCTGGTTATGCTTCCTTCGAGCAGTATGATCGGCCCTGTTGTATTGATTTCTTTTTCATAAAACATGAAGGATAATACTTTCAAACATGTCCCTTCACCTAAGGCTCCTGAGTTCCTGTGGCAGACAGCCATTTGCTCAAGTCACTGACACACTTCAGGCATTTTTATGCAAATGTTTAATTAACCCAACGAGAGGTGCAACACTGGCATTGCACTTTCACCCTGGCACAAGCCCTCAGGCTTTGCTCAGAGAAGACAGCACGCCAGGCTGAGGATCCACATGGACATTTGACTGTGTTCCCATGTGCAGTGTCCAGGGAAGGCTGCCATCAAAACTCATTCAAAGCACTCAGGTAATGGTGAGGTAGGATCACCCAGACCCTGAGTCTATGACACAAGTCCATGATACTTGTGCAGCCTCAGAAACCATCTGTGGCATGTGATAATGCCATGGTTTAACCCCAGGCAGCAGCTAAGTACCATACAGCTGCTTGCTCAGTTCCCGCCCTTTGCCTCCAGTGGGATGGCGAGGAGAAAAAGAATGAGATAACACCCATAGGTTAAGATAAGAACAGCTTAATAATTATAATAATAATAACAGTAAAAGAAGAGAGAGAGAGCTAAAATCCAAGAAACACAAGTGATGCATGATACAAATGATCACCACCCACTGACCGATACCCAGCCTGAATCCAAGCAGTGATTGGCCCCTCTTTTCTATACTGAGCATGTCGCGCTGTGGTATGGAATACCTCTTTGGCTGATTTGGGTCAGGTGTCCTGTCTCAGCTTCCTTCCAGCTTCTTGTGCCCCTTCTTACTTGCAGAGCATGAGACTGAAGTCATTGATCAGGGTTAAGTGCTACTGAGCAGCAATTAAAAACATTGGTGTGTTATCAGTGCTGTTCTCAGACTAAAGCCAAACACAGCACTGCACCAGCTACTAGCAAAAAAATTATCCCATCCAAAACCAGGACAGATAGATAGGAAATATATACATATGCATGTAGACTTTAACAAAAGAGCAGACAGTAAAGGCCAAATGCTGTTTGCATTGTTTAGGATGCACACATGCCCAGCTACCTACAAAGAAGAGATCACAGCTGAGAGGTGAGTAATATCTAGTTTTCACACAATGGCAGCTCTGAGAGATTTCCTGTAGGGTTAGGGGCACAACTCCACAAGTACCACCAAAGAATTCCATGCTCAGACACTACTAACCACAGAGGAGGGCATTCAAACCCACCCTGGTGTCACAAGGGTTGATGGTAACCTGGGCTGTAGAGGTCTGGAGCAAAATCATAATTGATGCTCAGGCAGCTCAAGTACTTGCTGATCTTCCCTTGGCATACTGGAGGAAGGCTCTTCACAACATGAGGCTCCTATCACCTGGGGAAAATACTGCTCTGACAATATTTGTTCTGGAATAGTCTTTGACACTATTTTTCCTAAATGCCTGCTTATTTCTGTTTAACCACTCCCATAGCAAAGAGCTATATTAAGTCCCAACAGCACTTACCCATTGCCTAATATGAGCGGTCTTTTTAGTGCAGTATGCTTATGACTTTGCACCCTCCTACTTCTTTAATGCCCAAAGGACATCAGGGCAGATTACTAACACAAAACAAAAAGACACTAAAGGAGGAAGCAGAAGCTGGCAAGACACAAACTGAACATCTGTGGAGTCTTTTTCCCTGCTTCTGAAAGAGAAACCTTCAAGTAAACTCTTCCTCATCCATCCTCTCTGTGCCATTAAATAGGCAGCCTGGCTCACCAGAGCAGGTCACATTTCCACCACTGCAGTAATTCTCCAAAAATTTGGGCATCACTATGTCCAAAAAAGTGGAGAAAAAAATCCCAATTAAGTCCTTGTGCATAAAGTCAGCTGTAGGATGAAATGTAAAGTGAACTACAGCCATCTTGTCAAAGGACAACCAAGACAAAGTCCAGAGAGAGAACATATCTGACTCGGCTCCATCTCAGTATCAGTTAACAGTGTCCTCAGTGCATAGATGATATAAATTAATTAAAATTAAACCAAAGATGCTAGTGCACAATGGAAATCTACTAAGAAGAGGATTGAGGGGGCAAGCGGTGATGGTTCTGAGCACAGAAATAAGATCATTTCCATTAACAAGAATGGGTGTCTGATCCTGGCAGCTCTGCTCTGAAGATGCAGAGTGATGGTTAATGTTGCAAGCGGATGCAGCGGGAATGTGCAGATAAAAGTACCTGTAACCTTCAGTTCCCATTCTTCCCAGTGTCTCAGTCATCCTCAGAGAGCTGCCCTCCACTGTGATTTGCAGGAATCAAAATAGCCATCTCGCTCCTAACCTGTGTGCCATGGTTTGGCTCTTGCATATATCACAGAGTTATCTGTCTCCTTGTAAAAGGACAGAGATAACATCCTCCTCCAGCTCATCAGCATGTGTGTCCCCAAATACATTAACTACAGCGGCCAAACAAATTAAGGTTTTGTTCTTAAATTAGGCTGCAGAGAAAACATGGACAGCACAGGGACAAAGAGATTATGGGCTTCATTCTCAGGTTGCTTATTGCTGCTCTGCTCCAGTGTCATTCAGGGGATTTTCTCTCAATTTCCAACAACATGACGGTGATCAGAATCCCAATGTGCCCCAGTTCTCCTCCTGCAGAAGGTCAATGAGTCCTAACCTTTGCTACATAAGAAACAAGATGATGTTTTACTCCTGTGATGATAAATTGCTCCTATAGACTCATTCAGGGTTTGATCCTCGGGGTCAGAGCTGGCATTAATTTCATCAGATACATGGCATGACCTTCACACTTGGTCTTGCACACATAAGACCTCTATTTAACAAAAGACTATATGCAGTGGTTAAACATTTGAAGTGCCTTTCTGAATAAGCTGTCTCCAGCTTAGAAATTGCTATGCCTTCCTGTTAGTTCAATAGTATATAGAAATGCTCCTGGATTAAATAGGGTGCTTTGCATCACTAGGAACAAGATATGCAATATATCTCTTGTGACTGTTATTCAGTAGCATAGCTGAACTGCTGAAGTCACTGCTCACTGAGCTGAGGTCACTGCCCACTGCACTGCTGGTCCTGTCCCACTGTTACAAGGTGTTTCCTACCTCTGTGTATGTACATTTTTGCCTCCCATCATTCCCAGAACATGTTGCCCAGTAAGGCTGTGCAATCTCCATCCTTGGAGATGTTTCAAACTCAACTGGACTGAACAATCTAACTTAACTGGAACCACTTCAAGAAGTGAGTGGGACTTGATGACTTCCAGAGGCCCCTTTAACACAAATTATTCTGTGATTTGTTCACAAGCATATGGAACAAGAGTTACCAATTCTTTGATTTGTCACCACCTAGCTAATTGGTCATTTATTGACCACAAAGTCAGGTAGTTTCTTTTCCCTGACTATGTCATGGGTATAAGAACAAAAATGCAAATCAAAGAGCATTTTCAGGAATGGGTTAATGCATGGTATATGAAGCAAACAGCACATTTCCGTATTATTGGGTTGAAATTATAAAGAATAAGGCTCTCAGAAGAGAATTATGAAGGACTATGAAAAAGGAGTGCATCTGCCAAACCCAATAATTTTGCAGGACATATTACATACATCAGTAGACACTATTCCCAGTTTTTCTAGCAGGCAAAACTTCATCTGAACCAGAACTTTGGGTCAGCACTGTAGAAAGACAATCTTCCTTCAGGTGAATGTTTACCTACAAATGATCTAATGCTAAAAGCTCTGGATTATTCTTTCCACCTTTGCACAGATGTCCTGTGTGTCCTTGGCAGCCGGTTAGATTGATTCAGTTCAGCTAACTTCAGCTATCTAAATTTAGTCACCTGTTTGGCCAGAATCTACCAATAGCAAATGGAGAGCAAAACACCTCCAGATTCAGCCCTCTTACTTTGGACTGGTATCTCACTTTGGCTTAGGTTTCCCTTTGGGGTGCCATGTCTCACCCTTCACCCCTCCTTGTCTGTGTAGGGAAGGTATCTGATCACTTTGCCCATGGAGATCGCAGTACCTTGTACTGGTTATCTCTTGTCCTTGGCTGGGGCATCAAGACACAGTGACTGGACAAAGCTAGCAAACAGCACTTTGCATGGACAAGAGTAACAAACAAATCCACAGTACTATCAACTAACAACACATACCGCCCAAGAGAGGCACCAGGAGATCCAGCACAGGGAGGAAGCACGCAGTCAGCATCCCACATCTGCTGGATCAGCACACTTACACAGTTAAAGTAGAGAGCTAGGTGATGCTGTCCTGGTAAAAGGACTGGTCTAATTCTACTTTATGTTCAATTCCTTTGCTTTAAAAAAAAAAAAAAAAAAAAAAAGAAAAGAAAATCAGAGGTAGAAGACGTTCTGGTGTTCAACGTGGAAAGGTGATTTATCATAAACTCCCCGCACAGCACCAGAAACGTACCATCTGCACTTTGAATAAATATTTAAGACCTAAAATGAAGAGCCTGACATTGATCAGGCATCACACTTGGGAATAAATTGTCATTGCTTTTTAAATTGCTGCAGTTAAGCTACAGCAGGTTATATACAGCAGCTATATAAAGATGTATATAAAGAACAGTTTCTATGTCACCACACCAGGAGCAGTATATGAGTTATAAAACACTTAGACTGAGACAGTCTGTCCAATGAAAACCATATTCCTCACCCTGGGATTTCATATTGGTCATTCATACCTTGGGTAAGAAAATGGATTTATATAGGAATATGTATTTATTGCTGTTATTCAAACACAGCATTAAAAATGTGCAAAGTAGTTTTAAATCCAAATTAGAATTGAGTTGCTTTAAACTGTTCAATGGCAGGTCTTCTCTTCCTCTGAACAAAACCATATCCAAGATATTACAGGTTTTAAAATGTTCTAATTAATCTACTGGTGTTCACTGAGAATATGCCGAAGTAGCCATAGTGTGCATTGTTTGAAGAGCCCTGACAACTGGTAACTAATACCAACACCGTGGTCACTGACTCTGGGTCCTTCCATGGCAGTAAACCCAAAAAAAGTTTCTTTCAAACTCTGTCACATTTATGTGAAAATAATCAGTAGGAGGCAGAGAACAAAACAACTATGATGAGTTCAAGACCATTTCATACAGTGCGCGGCATTGCAGAACCACATAACTGTTTCTAAACACCTGGCAAATCCCTGTCAGGAGCACCACTTCTTTCGTTTTTTAGACATCTTGCATACTTATGAAGTTAAAATGTCTTTCCCTCTCCAGAGCCTTAAGCCAACCCAAAGTGATGTGAAAGAAGCAATTCAAAACAGCTAACTCATCTGTGATAGATTCGTAGAATCACAGAGTGGTTTGGGTTGAAAGGGATCTTAAAGATCATCCAGATCCATCCCCCTGTCATGGGAAGGAACACCTCTCACTAGACCAAGTTTTTCAGTTTCACTGGAGAACTTGGGACAGCAGCTGTGTCCCAGGATGTTGGTGAGAGACTCTGTGGTCTGGAGGGGGAAAATGTCGCAATGTCACCTACTAAATCAGTGCTTTAGAGCAAGCAGATGCTCTCCAGCTGTCTCCAAGGTGAGCTGAGTTTCCAGGGTCACACAGGAGCCTCCATACATGTACCTGCATGATGCATGCAGCAGGTCAGATGTGCTGTGAGCACAACACCTCCCTGAGAATTCCCTAAACAGACCATGGGCACATGCAGAGCAGAAATCCCAGCCACATCCTTGCAAACCCAGGACAAGGCAGCTCACTGGGGCAGGAAGGGGCCTACAGGAACTGGTCACACCTCCCCTCCACAGGTGTCACGGGACCTTGGGACTTCAGCTTTACCTCCTGTCCAGGTAGTGCTGGTCTGGCACAACATGTATGTTTGCTCTGTTTTCTGTCCTCAGGACCAAGACACTGCTACATGTGTTGGCAGTTCTGCTTACTGCTGTGCCCCAGCACCATTTCTCCTGGGAAGCTTCAGAGAGGAGAGAAATTAACAAGCAAAACTGCTTCTCTCTGTCTTCTAACAGAAGACAGGTTCATGCTCTCTAAGTCACCCGTTCTGCAGCCTGTTTACTCTTAAACTGCAGCCCAGGAGAGATGGAGAACAGCACACTGAAACTCCAGTAGTATGCACAGAAATGGAGCTTGCATATTAAAGCTTCATCAAGCATAGACACTTTATAATGTATTTCACCTGTTGCAAGGTGAAGAATATAAGTCTGGCTCTTCTTGAGGCTTCTGATTCCTGTTTCTGCTCTGTGATATCTCATTACTTAGTGCATGAAGCCAGTTTAGAAAGCCTGAAGCTGTTCCCTGGCCAGCACCTTCTGCAGGCTTTCAATCACACCAGCAAACCTGCAAGTGTCAGGATTTATTCAGGCATTGCCTGCCCCATCATTCACTGCAAGCAGACTTTCACAAATGCATTTTCTTTACAGCAGACTCGATTTGTGCATAACTCATTTGTAGCCGTAAGCGTCTGATCCATTAAGCTTTACATTTGGGTGAGCGGACTTTCAGCCCCCCAGGGCATGGTGCTGTTTGATGCCCAGAGACTCTGGAGCACCAGAAATCCCTCAAGCCATTCCCAGCAAGGGAGACAGAGGCTTGATTTGGTCATGTTTGCCTCCCCAGGGACAGAACCGCACAGCACCCAGAGCCACCTTTCCAGGGCTGGCTGGGGATCTCTGCTCACTGTCCGGTTCTCCTCCAGCAGAGGTTTCCTTCAAGTCCCATCAGCCAGGCAGGATGGAGCCCTCTGGGGAAGCCACTGGTAACGCACTCCAGCTCAGGAATTACTTGTGTAACAGGAGCCCGGGTCTCAGAGGACTCTGGAAAAAGGTGTTGAAAGCCATCGTCCCTGTGCTGAGGCTGAGAAGCACGAGGAGCTCTGGGCTAAGAAGGAGGAAAGGCTGCAGGTTACTCAAACTGAGAACTAGTCAGCGTTGGAGGTCAATTGCTACAAGACTGTCCTTATGATAAAATGAGAAGCCACTGGGAACAGGATGAGAACAGTGGCTTCATGAAGATTTACCAAGAGAGAGCATTGCCAGGAGAAAACATGAATTTAGTTTTATAAACAATTTCCTTGCCCAGACAAACAGAAACAAAATCTTTTCTTGATGATTTTTTGCAGTTGGGCAGAAACAGAAAACCTTTCTGTAAATGTTGAGGAGATTCTCTCTCCTCTTGCAGCTGCCCCAAGCATCAAGGGAGAAGAGATTACATCTGAGAGCAAGAAGAGGTCAAGTATTAGCAGAAAGTAAGAAGCATTGCCTTAAGAGGATGCTTTTGCCACCTGCCAGAGCAGGGGACCAACACCAGTGATCAGCGATGTCCCCTGCAGGACAATGCTGCTCTTTCAGACTCCCTCCCTAACATGAGCTCCTGGAGGCACAGCTGGGATTTGACAAAAGCAAGAGGGCTACAGCAGAAGCAACACAGAAATGAAGGTAAGTTCAGCTCACAGGAAGGTAACCAAGCTCACAGGAGGTAGTGAGCACTTTCTCTGGTGCCTGCTTGGCTCCTTAACCTGGATAAGCGACCTTAATAGAGCTGTAAGAGATGCGCAAGACCACCCTGGAAAGCTGGAATTACCTGCTGCAGGTGGGCAGATTGGAAAGTGAGGAACTCATCCTGCGTCAGAGATACCTGCAAACGCTTCAGCGTGCCCTGGGCACACAGCCACCATTTGCTGCTCTCAAAGACAAAGCAGGGCAGGAGCAGGACACAGACCTATAAAAACAAATGAAGAAATCCCACCGAGCACCAGTGCAGTTCATGGCATGAGTGGGTCCCATGGAAGGAGAAGAAGCATGGGCAGCAGGCGACTGGGATGCTGTGGGCAGGCACCGGCAGCTGGGCAGAAGAGCTGCTGCGAAGGCAGATCTCCAGCAGCTGCAGGCATTGACAGAGCTCTGCAGAGCACAAAGCTCATCTGAAGGCAGGAGGAGAGAAATGAAAACAGGAATCAGCTACAGGCAAACAGATAAAGCTCATACCTGCCCCAAATGAAAGAAAATTGAAGAACAGTCACAACCTTCAATAGTAATAAAGAGAAAATGGTTTGGTCTGTGGATGAGGGGCTGAGAGCAGACCTTGCAGAAGTACGCAAGGAGAAGGCAGGGCTGCTTGACTTTGCTCTCTGCAGGAGAACGGATATGGTGTGGGTGAGCTCACCTGGAATTCTCAGTGAATCCCTTTAAATGTTATCATGAACAGCCCCACTTTAGAGAAGTGAAACAAAAAATCAGACGCAGTAAACTGAAAATGCAGGGAATTCTTTGCCAGCGTCATCCAAAGCACTGGAGGAAATTTGGAAAGATAATTCTTCATAGCAAATTGGGAGGCAGAAACGTAGAAGATCAGACAGTACAAAACTAGTGGTGGGATCCATCTGATGAGATGCAGATGGCTACATCTGAGCTAACCATCCCAGGCACACTGTGATGGTTTTCGCAGGGACAAGGTGCCTATGTCATTCTGTCTTCCTCTCCCCTGTGAGCAGTGGGAAGCATATGCAAGGGAGACAGGATACATGAGTTATGGGAAAAAATAGTTGTTACATTTTATAAGGTGAGAAATATGATGGTATCAGAGAAGCTGCAGTGCAAGATACCACAGTGGAAGAGTTGAGGTTTCCTAATTCACCTGTAGCTATCTGTGTGACCTTAATAACTTCCTCTCCAAAGAGTTTCTAGACAAGGCTGCTCATGCAGGCACATGTCTGTGCTGGTTAGAGGGTGATTGACAATGAATAATTAAAGTGCCGCAACTGTTCTCCAGATACCTCACTGACTGATAGACAGGCAGAGATGTGTGTCTATGTGACAGAGCACGAAGTAATTATATACACCTAGGCCTTCACATTTTCTGCTTTCGGCTGCTTGGCAGTTTCCTGAAGTTGTCCGTGTCTGTAGCTGGATTTTAATCACTGTTAAATCACACCATATGACTTGTGCTTTGGAGCGCTTTGTCAACATCAAAAATAAACATTATTTCCACAAGGATTCCAGCTGGCCTCTAATTAGCTTTCAGAATATATATTAAGGTGTTAATGTGCTCTCCAATGATGAAAGCTGCCATCCCATCAGCTTCCCCACAGATCAATACTACTGTATGATATGAAATATCCACCAATTTATCTTCCTGGCAAATGAATCAATACGGCAATTTTAATGGGGCCAGTCCTTAAATGAATGTTATCAGTCGAAGAAGACTCAAACCCAAACAAAACCAGTTGTATACATTCAAGCAACATTTTTCAGCAGTTGTAAACTTCTTTCTGGTACTTCTCATTGCAGAGAAACAACACTTGTACAACCACTAGCAATACCACTAGCATAGCTAACCACTGATCTGAGCTTCAAGCTATAGCATTACATCCAAAGCCGTCTTTATTTTTCTGGGTAGCTATCTCCTAGTGCTGCCTTGGTGCTGAGGAAATCTGTATGCAGTACCAGGAAAAAAAACAAAAATAATAAAAATGTGCATTTGCCCCCAATCCCTCTGCTGCGTCGTATTTCTGATGAGAGAGTGGCAATTATGTTCACTTCTTTAGACGTCCTGTGTATTTCATGATCATCTGAGCAGCATCTAAAACTCCTTGGAGCCAGGTTAGCTGCATTTATGCTTCATTTTGAGACTCACCTGGGACTGTTCCATAACCAGGAACAACCCAAGTTTTGCTTACGTGATGGTGGGGGATGCCTGTGCCCCAGGGAAGCAGACGTGAGCTCCAGCAGAGGAGAGCCTTGCTTTCAGAGCTAACCCCCCCGGACACACAATCAAGGATCAAATGAGGTTGATGCCCCATGAAAAAAATCTCATGGAAGTGCTTCTACACAGTAAGGGAAAATCCTGGAAAAACCTCTCAAAAGCCCTAAAAATGGATCACAACTCAGCTGAACTGACAGAGCTACAAAATGCTACAAGAGCGTCTCGGCTGTGTCAGGGCCTGTTATCGCCTGCTATAAAGCACTTGTCAAACCAGAAGAAAAGCTGAGACAACGGCAGATTTCTCATATCACTGGTGAGAACACATTTGCATTACTGCTCGCAATAAATGATCATTAGAATGAAGTGTTTGAATATATGCTGAGAAGCAGCAGCAAGCTCGCAGGCAGGGTAAGAACACTGCAGACCACCACAAACCAGAGGGCTTCAAAGTACCCAAAGCCCAGCATTCAGCACAGGGCATCTCTTTCCCCACCTCCCCCTGCTCCCAGGCAATGTCCATCTGTTTTGATTTCCAGTCCCCTCATCTCCTGCACTGAAGACTCACACAGTTTTTACTGACATTTCACAGTCACGTACTGAGCAGACAAACCCAGAGCAGGTCTAAACCAGCACAGCTCCACCAGGCAAGCAGGGGTTGTCCTCTTGTGAATCTTTCAAAAAGGCTTTTCCTCCCAGGCTACTCCTGGAAACAGCCCCCATGGGGACATGTCCACTGGTGCTACTTGTCCTGTACATTTCTTCTAGGCAGAGGATGGGCCCAGACACTGCCTGCCTGGATCCGTGTCTTGTGTTTGGCAGAGCCTTTCCTATGTTTAATAAATAATAGTTAAGACCAGAGCCAGAGCAGGGATTAGGATGGGTTTTTCACATCTGAGCTCAGGTTTTGCAGACGCAAAATTAGTCCCTTGTCTCATTCCAAGAGCTGCTGCATCCTTGTCTTGCCAGCTACCAACTTCGATGACAAACCTGTTGTTTGCTTCAGGATAGAAAGCAAAATGAACTTGGAGTGTGCTCCGGGGCTACGTTCGATGCTAATGCATGCTGCTATTGCTTACAGTAGCTGCAGAGCAAGGTCCTGTCTTGAATATTTTCAGTCCATAATCAAATCTGTTTCATAGACAAAGGAACTTTCTGTTTTCTCTCCTGAATATAGGGTACCTTTGAATAGTTTCTAATCTATAATATTACAATGAATTATAACCCCACTGTAACTCTATGTAATTATTTCTGCTGTTGAATTGCACATGTATCAATCAAGTGCAAATTCCTGAAAGAATAACAGATACAGAAACTGCTCCTAAACAAAAGGTACAGGCAGGTAAAATTAACCAGTCACCTTCACAGTTTGATTTACATCCATACAGTTATGGTCAGAGTGTGCCAGAACACAGCCAAGTACTTTTGCCTCCTTAAAACATCATTTCTCCACCAAATTCAGAAAATGCTTGTGTGAGGCCACCAATCACGTCAGGGATGAAAAAGCAATCAGCGGTGTCCTGCTAATCTATAGATTTATTTTTGTCACTGGCTGATTGCTGCTGAATTCTTGCAAAGCTATGAGAAACTTACAGGAAGAGAGTTTCAGCACACAGCCTGACCTGAGCACACTTACCTCCCAATGCTCAATTCCCACAGCACACGGTTTTATTTCCAATAGCCCGTGCACAGCCACGTAGCTGTTGCTGCTGCTCAGACCAACATATTAAAACAAGAACTGCTATTCAAGCAGAACTCAATTTATGAAATAGATTATTCTTTATAAGCCATGCTGGAAAAAAAGGCAAAATTACCTAAAGCAAACAAAAATGCTTTTTTTCCAACATGTATCAACCACCACATTGTCTGTGACTGCACAGGTAGCCTCCTGTAGAAGTAGAAGGCTGCAGCCCAATCTTGCCCAGTGCCTCCCTCACGCAATTAGTCTCACTGAAATGGCCACAGGTCCCCTCTGGACTGGGCTCAGCTATGCTGAAAGCAGAGTGGCAAACCCCATCTCTACACAGGCTGGTGCTCTTGAAGGCCAAAAAGACAGAGGACTTGAATACAAGCAAATTGTCCCAAAGTATCCCAGCTGGCCACGACATCATCAGCTCATCTTCCACATCTTTTTCTGAAGATAGATAGGTAGGTAGGTATGTATATAGATAAACCGACAGACACACACACACAGAGGGAGTTACAGCCCCACCATCACTGGTGAAACAGGGCAGGTCTCCATGACACAGCAGAGTTGTGCACCTCCCAGCAGTGTGGATGGTTTCTTATGGCTCTTCAGATCGGAGGCTACTGCTCATAGATACGTAACCTTCACTGCAAGGGGACAGACCACCACGACGGCTGTAACAGCCTTAAATGCCCATCATTCTGCCATGCGTCAGTGCTGATGCTTCTGTGTCATGTTCTCCAACAAGATCAGCTGCCTGGAGGAAGCAAGGAGACAACCCCGTCACTTCCTTGTCCAAATGCAGGGGGAACTTGGCAGCATAATTATGCTTCAGCACTGGTGTTGCTGAAAAGCCCTGGAACCTTCCTCCTTCCAAGAGGAGAAAGGGCTCAGAGAACCTAGAAATGAGTGACAATCCATTGGCAATAAGCAAAGGTGGGAGAAACTGGGATGTTGAAGGACCAAGGCCAGTGTTCTTTTTCGTGCTAGACTGGAGTGTACCTCACCCGTTGTCCCAGCTCATCACAACAGCAGGACATGCTCAGAAGTCCTCCCTCACCAGGTCACCAGTGAAACGTACATCTCTTCCCTCTTCCCTGCCTCCCAGACCAGGGAACCCAGCCCTGCTCTTTGCCCTTTCCAGACTCACAGAATCACAGAATAGTTTGGGTTGGAAAAGGCCTTACAATCATCAAGTTCCAACCCCCCTGCCATGGGCAGGGATGCCTCACACCAGACCATGCCACCCAAGGCTCGGTTCAACCTGGCCTTGAACACTGCCCAGGATGGAGCATTCACATCTTCCTTGGGCAACCCATTCCAGTGCCTCACCACGCTCACAGTAAAGAACTTCTATCATGTATCTAAAATAAATTTCCCATATTTAGGTTTGAACCCATTATCCCTTGTCATATCACTAGGTCCCTAATGAAGAGTCCCTCCCCAGCATCTCTATAGTCCCCATTCAGATACTGGAAGGCTGCTAGGAGGTCTCCACGCAGCCTTCTCTTCTCCAGGCTGAACAGTCCCAACTTTCTCAGCCCATCTTCATACAGGAGGTCTGCTGGGTCATAGTCAGCCACAGCTGGGTTCACTCTCCTGACGGTGCCTTTGTAAGACACCTGAGACAAGAAAAAGGCTCTCCCAAAGTCTCATTACCAACATCAGTAGCCCGAATCCTGCTCTCCCTTCTGTCCTTACCATTGCTGATACAACTGAACACCGCCCAGAAAACAAGAGCAGTTCCCCAAAGCAGCCCTCGAGACAGCCTCGCTGGCTGTTTTTCATAACCCTTTGGCTAAATATAGGTCCTT
Organism: Coracopsis vasa; assembly: GCA_026283785.1. Classification (NCBI taxonomy): domain Eukaryota; kingdom Metazoa; phylum Chordata; class Aves; order Psittaciformes; family Psittacidae; genus Coracopsis; species Coracopsis vasa. The sequence continues at coordinate 58,857 of JANHGB010051629.1, read as the reverse complement.
GAACAGAGCTCCAACCAGTAAGTGCTGCTCAGCATGAGGCCGGTGACAGGTCAGGCGCTGGGGATCATTGCTCTGGAGCTGGGATCAGAAGTGAGGCTTTTTTCAGAAACATCAGCCCCGAGGCCACCTCTGCTCTTAACAAATCAGCAGGACTTTTATTGCTGACCTTGAGGCACAGAAAGTGCCGAACATTTCAAAGAGCCCACCCAATGACTTTCAGCTGCTTCAAGCGGCACTCACAGCATTATCATGAATGCACAGAGAGGTCCCCATTCGTCCTGTCGTTTTCAAACAAGGGTAGTAAGCTGATGCCAGCAGTTCTTCTAGCACTGATGTGCACAAGAGGGAATTAACAGCAGACTCTCCCAAGGCACACAACAGACTTGGTGCCTGCTTTGGGAACAAGAGACAGAGGCACCTGCAGGTCTTGCACCTAAAAGACCATAGCACCAAGACCTGGATTTTCTTCCTAGCTTTGTTTCTGGCTCAGCATTCACCTGTGGTCAACAGCCCTGCTCATTAAATGAGTGTAACACTGCAAAACAGAATCCTTAAAGCCCTCAGCAGACACTGTGCACTTTAACAGGCACAGCTTAATCCCAGATTGGCAAATGGCAGCTGAAACACCTATTTTTAATTGAAATGAGCCACACTAGACAGATTTTTATTAGTGCTCATACATAATACTGAAGTTGCTCTTCACAGGGTAATCATCCATTAATCTGATTATGATCATGGTTTTCTTAATGATGTGGCAACACAATGCAACACATTAAGTGAAGTTAAAAAAATCTCCTTTCTCCAAGCTGATCATTACTCATTTCCATTCACTGCAATCTTTCTTACACTGTGCGCAACGTCAGCCCCATAGGATGTCATATCATCTTCCCAGTGCTTGCCCAGAAGGTTCAGTGCCTGTGTAGGGCTCCACTTGTCCAGAGAGTACCTATTGCACCAGGGATGGAGGTGCAAAATGAAAGCTGGATATTCTCTCAACATCTCTCACAGTGGACCAGAGATGGTGGTTCTGCTGGAGGGGACACTGGGAGTTAGGGAGCACATCTGCATCTTCACTCATTAGCCTCTGCTTCATCAAACCTTATGCACTTTTCAGATGACATATAATGGGCAACAGTGAGAGCTGGCAGTGAAGAGGTGACACATTGCTCACTTCAAGCACACAGGAACCATGATGGACCTGTGAAGTTCTATGTCATTACAAAATAAATGCACAGATAAGCAAAGACACTTGCCACAGATGGTCCATGAGAGCTGCCTGGACACAGACTCTGACCTTGAAGTGGGCAAAGACTAATGTGGAGGGAGCTTTGTATCTGGGAGTCAGCAACCCCACACTTCAGAAAAGGTCATACTCACACACACACACACACATAAACAGTAGCAGTGCTGCAGGTTTGCAGCATCACCTTCTGCCCCACACAGCATCCTCAGAGAGACCTCTCAGCCTGGCTGCGAGGGCTGTGCTCGGAGGGGCACATGGCAGTTGCTCAGGGAACAAAACCAACTGGCCAGGAGGAGCCAGGGCAGTGGTAAACAGGTGCTGAAGAGGTGGATGGTCTGCCCATTGGGCCTGACTGCCCAGCTAGGCCATGGAGCTTTTATGACTGAGAGGCTGCAGCAGGAGATGAGACATCTCACAGGAATGAAATATACACCTCCAGAGCAGGTGTTGCCTGTCAAATGGGCAGTAGCGCACAGTGACACACAGACTAGGAAAAGGGGGGGTAGGAGGCTGAGAGCAGGCCTGAGGGGGTATTTTAGATGTTTTACCACAGAGGATCAAACACAGAGTTTTGTATTTCCCTAATAAAACACTCAGCACATGATTTCATGGCTTACTGGTTCCTGCAGGAGCTGTGGCTGCTGCAGCCACATACATCAGCTGAACACAGAATGATGCTAACACTGCTGCAGACCTAAATAGACAAGCTCTTATTTTCACTTGGTTAAGGAAAACTGCCCCTTTTAATGCTTTATGACTTGACTGGCAGAAAGAAAATTTCAGTGTCTGTGCAGGCAGCCAGGAGTAGATGGGGAAAGTGATGAATATTTACAATACAGAGAAGAATACTTAGGTGATGTATTGAATATTACCCACCAGAAATGTGAGTGTGAATTGTTGTTAAATGTCTAAAACCTTGTATTATCACAGAGTCATATTTTGAACATTCAAAGTGATTCTGAATAGCTGATGCAATGAAAGAGGTTATACTGAGCACACGGTCTTGCAAAATAGCATAGTTGGCTGATCACACGTCAAATAACCAGAGAGGTTTCGATCAACTTCCAGAAAAGACCAAATGACTGCATTGGCACTGGGCACTGTGGTGGCCCAGGGGAACAGCAGCACATGCCTGTCCCCATGGCTGCATCTGCAGGACAGGAACAGCCACTTCAGAGCAGGCAACTGCTGATGGCCAGGAGAGGACACCTCCCCATTGCCAAACCTACCCAAGCCTGCGGGTGCCCACGGCCCCTGAGGGGCCCCACCAGATTTCAGTAGACAGGTGAAGACATTGGTCACCTCCCATCCTGACGTCTCTGGCTTCACACTCCTTGGTGTTTTCTTACTTCACGTTCTGTAAAGGATCTTCCACCGCTTGGGTTTCTTTCCTGTGCCTTTTGTCTTTACACAGACCCCAGACTGCTGCAGACGTCACTGTCTGGGGGTTAGGCATCTCCCTGGTGCCCTCCCTTAGCACACAGCAAGGCTACTATCCAGGTCCTGCCAGGGTGGGACTGAGGCAGCTGCTTAGCCCTGGGCAAGAGGGGATTTGCATCAGGCTGAAGGTGGGCAAGTCCTGCATTCCCATCCTTTGCTTCCACCACTTGAAATAGAGGACAGAAATGAGAACCTCAGATGCTTAGCAGAAAAACAGAGCTTAATGCAGAATTTTACCCTCCCTTGATTTTATTTAGCAAGTTTCTGGAGGAGAGCTGCTCTTTTAGACAGGCAATTCTGCATCACTAACAGCTTGGTATTGTTTATGCTGAAATTAGGTGCTGAAGAAGCAAATCAGTCTGCAAAAAAATGTATCAGCATCTACAAGAGGCAAAGAGTAAATGGGCTTAATTAGTCACTAAACAAGGAACTAGATTAGCACATTCTTACATATATTTAAGAAATGCAAGCTCTTAATCCTACCCTGTGCACTTGATTCCTTATGCAGCAGAACTCATCTTTATAAAGATGGTTGGTTGAACAGCTGTGTGGGTCAAGGACCATCTACCCCAGCAGCCCCAGCCTCAGAGCAGATGCTGGACAAGAGCACAGCCTGAGGGAAGGCAGCAGTGGAGCTGTGCCCCTGCATGCTGAGTTCCCCCTGCTGCTGATCCCTTTCAATTCACTCCACTGGCTTTCTGCTTAGTGTGTGATTGGGAAAACAAATTTAGGTAAGCAAAAAGGAGTTGTAAGTGAGGATGTAGGCTTGAAAGAAATCCCCTGGCCCAGCCCCTGGTGGCTGACATCCTCGTGTCACCTCGTCGCTGCCTTACATTGCAGCACACAGGTTTGCCAAGGGACATCAGCCAGAGCCCTGTGCTTCTGCTAGGGACTGTTTCTCGCCTGTGACAGAGGAGGGAGGGTTCTGACAAGAAGATGCCAAAGACAAGCTTGATAGCTCCCCAGAAGGCTATTGGATGTTCTCATTTTCCTCATGTAGTATGGAGAGATTGCAGAGAAAAACTCTAAAAATAGTCAGATAAAGAAAATATCATTCTTTATTGCTTGGAGGAAGAAAGGGGCTCATGTGCACTGCTCTGGGCATTTCAGACAGTGTTAGAGTGAAATGGGATGCTTGCTGCTCACTATAACATTGCTGGGTATTAACCATTATGTTTCTTAACTACATCCCAGGCCTCCATCACACAACCATCTCTGCAGCTCAAGACCACTGAGGGCAAGTTTAACAGCATCCATGCAGGAATTGCATCATTTACCATGACCTGGGAATTGTGAGCAGAACATCTGGTTTCCCTTCAGGGAGCAGGATCCATCTGCAAGCTGCCCTGCAGTCATTGGGGCGTGCAATATTGTGTGGGATGACACCAAATCATTTACTGAATTCCCAGCATTTCTCTGCTTTCTCTGCATCCACTAATGACCATTTCAGCCAAACTCAATCAGGTGTTGTGGTTTAAACTCAGTCAGCCACACAGTCTCTCTTTCACTCCCCCCTTTCCTTTCCTCCACTCCCGGACGGATGGGGGCGAGAATCGAAAGAATGTAACTCCCATGGGTTGAGATAAGAACAGTCCAGTAACTGAGGTATAACACAAATCACTACTGCTGCCACCAATAATAATAATGATAAGGGAAATAACAAGGGAAGAGAATACAACCACTCACCACCCGCTGACAGATACCCAGACAGACTGAGCAGTTATCTAACCCTTCCGGGTAGCTGCCCTCAGTTTATATAGTGGGCATGATGTGCTGTGATATGGAACACCTCTTTGGTTAGTTTGGGTCAGGTGTCCTGTCTCTGCTTCCTCCCGGCTTCCCCTTCTCCCTGGCAGAACATGGGACTCAGGAAGTTCTTGGTTAGAGTAAACATTACTGAACAGCAACTGAAAACATAGGTGCTATCAGCACTGTTCCCACGCTGAAAGTCAAAAACACAGCACTGCACCAGCTACTAAGAAGGCGAGCAAATGACTGCTACTGCTGAATGCAGGACAAATGCAGATTCCTCACGACTTCGTTATTTGGGGACTCAGAGTATTTTTGTTTGTTGCAAACCTGTATACTATTGACAGGTTTTCTTGATGAAAACCCAGTCACAGTACCCAGCATTTTGTGCACAATATACAGATGTACACTGGGTGTTTTAAGTTCTGTAATATTCTTATAAGAATTAAATCCTACAAACATTGCATCATTTGCAGCAAATATTATGAAAATTATACATAGGCAATTTTTATCTTGGTATTAATATGGGTATGACTAGTAGAGAAAAGTATATCTTGGAAAGCAAAGAGATCACCTGTACAAAACAGTGAGATACAAGAACCAGAGCTTTCAGAAAAAAATTTGAGCCCAAACAGCATATAAAGTATCTACCACAAGATAAATAGTTGATTTACCTAAAAAATTAAATATAAATAGAGATGCCATTAAGTGTCTTAGTGATCTTCCCTACTTTGGCAAGAGCATTTAGGATGGTGAAAACAGCACTATTTCCATCCTGAGATTTGGGAAGAAAGATCAATGAATGCCTTCATCAGTCAAGTTGACAGGACAAAAGACTTCATTGATTATTGTCACATATAACTCAGCTGAGACCTGGCATGAGCTAATCAGCACCAACACTAATCCTTTTCTGCCTTATCAACAGTTTCTTGGGGTCATAATAAGGCTTTTACAGGAATGACATCTCTCTTCCCAGTTAGACATAAACTGGGAAAGTCCGTAGAAACGTGAAATGGAAATTCAAATACTTAAAATCAATCAGTTAAAATTAGTTAGTAATTTTCGGATAATCTCAGGAGTAGCTCCTCCAAAGGTATGAACCCCCTGGGCAAACAAAGCTAGTACCTTCAGTCATATCACACTCAAGGTTCAGCCAGCACAGCTTTGCCTTTTTGTGGCCTCCCAGAGAACATTTAGATAAAATCACCAGTTCAACACTTTCCAGGCCATTACCCTCACTTTCTTCCATATCATGTAGCTTTTGTAGAAGGTATCATACGCTTTTCTTCAGTTTCCATTGCTGAGGGCCATCCTACCCATGAAGCCACCACTTGACTTATGTAGCCTGTCACTTTGAAAGCATTGCTTCACATTACAGCAGTTCTCTGTATAGTCACATGCTTTTTCTTTTGCACAAGTAATTTTTTTTTTGCTTTGTTTTATATATATGTATATATATATCTCCTTATTTATAAAGACCCACCACTATTGAAATGATCTTATAAATAGAGCACACAGTTTTCTGCTTTCCATTAAACCAGATTTCATCGAGCAATATTTCATTTACCCTGTGATAAACACAGACTTGGTCTGAATTCATGGCATTTTTCAACAATTCGTTACATCAGGAATAGTAACAACTTGTAAGAGTACCTCTAAATCTAAACTTGACTGCACACTCATGCTCATTATGCTCCTTGAAGATATGCATGATTGCCTTTGTTTCTGTGGTACTAACTCAAGGAAGCTAGAAAAATAACCCAGACAAATATGTCAATGGTTTTGGGAGTTTCTTCCGACAGCATAAACATATCTATTCCTGTGTTGCTTAAGATATGGGCAATTTTTCCTGCATCATCAAAACAGACACTTTCTTCTTTCAACTTGCTGTTTGATAAATAAAATAATCCTCTGAATTTCCTTAGTGTTATAAGCATTCATGTGTCCTACCCTGTTATATTTTTCAATCCAGGAGAGACATTCATATACGCTGAATAAAATTATATAGAAGAGTATTAGGAGTCTGGACAGGCTTTTAGAATCAGATCAGAATGTACATAATCTAATTCCATGTTTTCTTACACTTCTGTCCAGCGAATATTCCAAATTGGAATATTTTGCCTCCCACAAGTGACTACCCAATTGTCATGTACTTAATACATGCTGGTATGCCATTTATGGCCCCAAACCGTAGCTTCTGTGATCTTTTATGATCACTTTCTGCTCTATAGACGTATGATGTAACAGTTTCAGAATCACTGTGATCTACCTGCCACAAGTTGTGACCTAACTATATCAACATTTCTTCTAAACACTAGATCTGAACTTATAGTTGATTCTAGGTTGTTCAACAGCTCTGACTCTCAAAAACTAACTTGAAAATTTCTGGCCATGCCCTTCAGTAGATTTTTTGTTTTCACCCCCAATCTAAACATGTTAAAAAGTCTTTCCTTCCTCTTTTGCACTGGATATATGTTATGCATTCCTGTGAGGCCTCTACATTTCTAAATAAAAAATGCTAATTGGAGGAAGTATCATTTTCCACAATGAGTGCGAGATACAAGCACCTGACAAACCTTTCTGATGTTATATTCCACATCAAATATGAAAAATACTTAGAGTTAGCTAATGCACTCCCAGTCCACCCATTTTCTCAGTGATTTATGTAATTCCTTCTGACTGTACGTAATTAAAGGATCCAGATTCTTCTTTTTCTAGCAAGACTGACAAAGGCACCCCATGTTCCATATGTACTAACTGTACAATATTTCTATTTCTACCTTCTTTCTTTGAAATACACTGTTTACTTTCACAAAGAGCCAGAAGTGTCCCCAGGTAACAATGCAGCATCTCTTCCCATTGGCTTCTGTGGGAGCTGAGAATAAACCAGACCACCCAGAATCAGAATTTTTAAAGAAAAAGATCTCTTCACTTGAAGAGAAGCTTACTGCAGGCTCTTTTCCAAGGAGGAAGTGACCTTTAAAATTAATCCTTGGAAAACCACTCATGCAACGTTAACTTAAACAAACACTATAGCTTTAGTTAAACCAGAGAGTATATTTCCTTCCTTCTGATTTATTTCTAATTATGCATTGTAACAGAAGGGATGTGAAAGATCCTCAAAGGAAGTAAGCAACAGATGCAAGATGTTTGGAAAGTTGTTATAATTTGTGTAAACATTATCCTGGAATAAACCAAGCCTTAACAAAATTAGGGTCATCACTCATATTCATAACCAACCTTTTTGTCTACAAAACTGATTCATGTCACAACATAGATGCTTTTTCAAAAGAAAATACAGTATCCTACAATGTCCTGGAGTACCTTTCTTCCTATTGAGTTTGCTAAAAATTGAGAAATGCCCTGAGGAGGTTGCAATTCATTATGCAGACAATGGCCTCTCCAAGCTGCCCAGAGAGAGAGATTCATACTTACAAAACCCCTTTCATTTACATGGAAGACCACAGTTCTTTTTCTGTTCAGTAGTACGCAATCTTTTTAAAAAACAATAGGTATTTAAAGAATGAGGCAAAAATTATTAATCTTCTCCGAGAAGTAAAATTGGTTGGAAATCTGTGGAAGTAAATGGCAACATGCCAAAACATTACTTACCGTTTTCACTAACCGGGAAATACTCCTTAGGGATGTATGAAAAGTAATTAGGAAAGGCTTTTTGTCAGCAGACTGAAGTTCACTATTAGCTCTTCAGCCCTCCCCTGGAATGTTTTTTTTCCCAAAGCTTTAGCATCAGAAAAAGTGGACGCAGTGGTCCAAGGGCATAGGTAAGTCTATACTGCACACGAAATAGCAGTTCAGTTTACTTCAAAGGAGCAGTCTTGTCTACCAAAAGGCATCTGGCTGCAAAAACTTGGAATAAGACTGATTCATGTTTGTGCATGAAGAAGGTAGCTTGGGACCTTGATAGCACCATAGAAGCAGGTTCAAGGGGAAAAGAAACCCTGACGTGCTCTGTCTCTACCAGCTTGCCTTTTACCCCATTTGCAGAGTGTCTCTCAGATGCCTCCCCAGCATGCTGGAAAGGGCACTAGCAATGTGCTAAACTCAAGCACATCAGTTTTCTTGTGCTCTGAAACGTGGGCACATTTCAGCACATGTTTCACAGTTGTGAATAAACTGGGCAAAAGTGTCCAAAAAAATGGCAGACTGCCATGTGCAGCACCTCACTTGGATGTGCCTGCAGTCTTGGAAACTTGGCTACCCTACGTTCTCCTAAAACTGGACCTTGAGCTTATTTGGAGGTTCTAGCAGGAGAGTGCAGCTACTGTATACCCGCGACCGATGAACGGTACCGCCTGCATCGGGGAAGGTCATCCTCTTTGACCGAGAGCGCAGCTTCGGGAGAGATGCACATGGAGCAGTGAGGGAGGAAGGGGACACACGTCTAGCCAGCTGAATCAGCCAAATCAACCCTGGCGATCAATGGGGTGACAGATGTCGCAGCCAGATAGCCCTCACATGCCTGCAGCTACCCTCATGATCTGATAGTCTTCACAGCAGACAAGCTTAGGGGTTCGATCTTTCCAGGGCATCTAGAACACAGCTCCGGTAATTAAAGCACTCAAATCTTACTCATAAGAAAACTTACTCCTTTTTTTCAATAGCAGTGCAAACCCTTGAGGTTCTAGATCATCAGCGGGAAGCTGCAGATTGACATACTAGATTCCAATTACCTCTTTAGCATCAGGATGACTAAGATCTTGTATTTACTACAAAGATAAAGCAGTTTTAACTCACATGCAGGTCCTACGCAAAGCCCCATCCATGAACAGTAAAATTTTAATGTATGTATCTAAAGCAATATATAGTCATACTGGTAAATCAAACAGGTCCAGACCCATCTTCTAATCAATGAGCACAGAATAGTTCACATCAAATTTATTAAATTCCCTTCTCTTGCAGAAGCAGGATAAATTGAAAATATCTATAAGGCTGGCCCTGGCAGCTGTTTGTGAAGAGGCTGGTAGTGTGCCAGGAGGCATAGGCAGACCTCACAGATGAGCAGAAGGGAGCAATCAGGTTCCAGTGCCCAGGTATATTCCCAGATACTGTTTAATTTATCAGGCTAGAGTTCATATTTATTTTGCATCTGCATATATACATTTATTTTAAAACCAAACCCCACTACATGTAATGTCAGTTTTAAACCTTAAGTGTATTCATCAAACATTATGGAATTACTAACAAATATAGAGGACCCATTTCTTTTGTTGAGTATGGTGACAGACTTGCTGCTCTGAGTATACTGCTGAAGCAGATTTCTTCCTTGTCCATTTCTCATTTAATTGATTTGGTTGGGTTGGTTTCTTTGAAGCTAGTCGGGATTTCTACTTCTTTTTTTTTTTTTTTTTTCCTATTTTCAAAAAAAAAAAAGAAAACAAAAGGCATGTGTGTGTGTCTGTATATAAAAGTACACACATATGTGTTTAAGAAATATTAAGTTCTTGCTAATGCAATAGAAACAGGCAGCTGGGAAAAACAAGGCAGTCCTGTGAGTCTGTATAGTTCTGCCTAAGAAAAAGCTGCTTCAGCCTCTTCTATGATGTTAGATGCCAATGAATGCAGAAAAAGAATTTGCCCTTATCATTCCCAAATGAACAGAAAGTCTGGTGCTCCAATAAGAGAAGATCATAGGAACCTGGGAACTTAGTTTAGGTACTAATGGGGTACTTGATTTGGCTATCAACTCCTGTTTTACAGATCTGCTATCTTGTAGGAGGTGTTTAATTGTGACACAGTGGCATCGCATATCTATGTTGATCACTGCACATCAGGACACTACAATTTCTCACTTGACTGAAGATGTGCCCGTTAGAGTCCAAGAGATCCGGTATCGATTCTCTATATGTCACTGGCTTAAAAAGATTCTGGATCATAACTAACCAAACACCAGAAAGCCACAAAATCATAACAATTTGCAGCTGCTTGGAGCACTTGTGAAATAGCCGAGAAGTCCCAGTCTGGTGAGTCAGATTTGCATACTAAGATACCTGCCACTGCAATTGGCACCTTTGGGTAAATTGTTCAGAAAACACATGGTTGGAAACTTCACAAACACTCCTAACTTGTCCGAGTTATAGAACATATAGCATGCAGAAAACATGGGAGAACTACGGGAGAGTCAAGGCAGCAAAAACTGGAGTTTTAATCTCTCTCTTGTTTCCATCTATATCAGACCTCAGGATTTTGCCTGTGTTCTGGCAGAGTGCTCTCTCATGGCTTTTTGTTGGGGTTCATTTTTTTCATCACTTTTAACTTTTTTTGTCTTATCAATGGATGTCTAACATCAAAATAAAATCAACAGTTTTTTAAGAAAACTTCTACTTATGTGCTTTTCTGTTTGTTTGGAGCATATTACTTATTATCTAATAAACAATTTCTGTGTTTTCCAAACATAAAACTTTACAAAATGCTGTCTGAATTGTACAATCATAATTGTCAAATTTTGACTCCCAAAGATAGATGTGAAAATTAACTAAATATATGTTTTTATAAACAAAATACATCAAGAATAATGGGCAACACTATTCCATTTGCTAATTAATGTAAAGTAACACTAACTATTGTAAATATTGTAAGCACCTATTTGCAACCTTATTCACTGCTTACTGAATGCATGCATGCTTGCTCAGAATAGGTTTTATCAGACAACATCGTGTTCAAAAAATCTTTGATGCTGGATGCTCTTGCATTTGTTAGTTGATGTCTTTCTTGTTTTGCTTCTAATCAAAGTGTAATGAGCTTATTTGTTAGTATGCATAAATAATTTCCTGAGGTAAAACAAATATGTTGTATTTACAGTTGACTAAATGTTCCCAAATAGTTTGCAATTATAAGTTAAGAATCAAGTCTTAACTATAAGACTATAAGACTTTAGACAGTTGTGGGGTAATGGTTGAACTTGATGATCTTAAAGGTCTTTTAAAACCTACTTGATTCTATGATTCTATATCACTTTTTTCTGTATCATGCATCATATGTCATATATCATACATTTATCTGTATACAACTGCTGTATCATTTAATTCTAGAAATTATGGTAGGAAGGAAAACAAAACAAAGAGAAAAAACTCTGTCACATTTACACCTCTCTCTTTTGTGATTGTTTAGCTGGCAGAAGACAGGAATGTTTAATCAGTTTGTGAGACCACTGGGACTTTACAATAGAACAGAACTCCCTACACGCAGTTTATGACTGCTCTGAAGTGTGACAGAGTATTCAGGAAAGGAAAGACAAAATATTTAGGTTTGCTCCAGTCAGACCTTCCACAATTTGTCACATTTAACACCATCCTTCTCCTTACAAATCCAGGATTCTCTTCCTTTCCCAGCAGCAGCCGCACCAAACGAGAAACAGCTACGTGTCCCATCACTGGCAATCTGGTCACTGCTGCTAAACCTAAACTCAAGCTTTTATCTGAAGCCATCTTCCTAATTCTCACAGGTTGTACCAGAGTCAGCCTTGACCACCCAGGAGTGATCCAGACAAATCTTTTCTCTGGCTGTTGTGTAAGACAATCAGAAGAGAGGAACTGAAGTCTAAATTCCCATACCAGAATACAGAATTCTTAAAGTTGAGTCAGCACTACAGATCCCAAGAGTTGACTGAAGGCACCTAACGACTTCAGAATAAGCTGTAAAAATGAAAACTGACTTAGTACCCCTGTAACATAGTGCAAATAGTCTATTGACAAATAAGGAGATGATGAGGCTACTCGTGAGAGAAAAAAAATTACTGGCAGAGTAATCTGTAGGACCAAGTACTTCCTAATGTAATTCTGTACATCATTACTTTAAAAATATTGCTTCAGACCCTAAAACTGACCTTCATTCATATGTACTTCCAATTTTGCATTCATTGCCCTTAGTAACACCAAAACTTTTTTTCACAACATTGGAAAAAAAGAGTATCACTTCCTAATCAGGGATTATAGAAGGAAGTATAAAATGCTAACGTTAAGCTGTTTGTCTTCAATCTTTAAGAACAGCACTCATGACATACAGAAGTTAAAAGCTGAACTTCCAGGCTCCACCTAAGATGATGAAGAAAAATGGACACTCCACAGAGCAACTCCTTCACTACAGTTAAGACATGGGTCTCTTTGGATGGGATGAGACATTCTGTGGAGCTAGCAATTTCTCTTTATTGGCCCCAGGAAGTAGCTAGGTGGATACCTGAAATGAAATGCCTCACTTTGAGGTAGCTGCCAAGAAGGATCCCACACTGAGAAACTTTCAGGGACAAAAAAGTACCTAGTCAAATGCTGTTACCAACACGTTCACCATTCACATCTACTTTACTCTGATGAGAAAGAATAGCCTGCATTTCTTAACTTGTATATGTATTGAAGTATTGATATGTTAGAAAAAGCAGAAACTTTTGTCTACCCAAACACAAGTTAATTTATTTTTCTTTTTTTTTAATATGATTAATTTAATTAGTGTGTATTTTTTATGCTAGTTTACATGCTAAACATATTGCATATATTTCTTGGATAAGTTTGAGGTTAACATCATTAAAAAAGTATGCAACATTAAACTAACTACAATGTGTGCTTGATTAGTATTCAGAAAATGCACAAGTACTCATGCAGAGAGAGACCTATTCCCTTTTTTCTCTCTCCTTTTTAGTGAAAATTTCAACCAATAAGTTAACTGAAATGCTACTGAATTACACTGCCTCATTAGAACTTTCGTAAGTTCATCTGACCTGACTTTTTCTCTCAAATTGATTGTTTAAACCTCTTGCCTATGATAAGATTAATCAGTTTGCTCTCTTAAAACAGATTTTATTCCTGCTTTGAACAGTGTCTTCACTAAAAGGAAACAAAAAACCTGATCCTTTTTCTTATTCTGCTTAAAGTAACATTTTTGGCTTTGAATCTTTCCCTTTATAGAGCATACCTTTATGTCTCCCAGAATTTTGCTGTCAACTTATCTTGCATGGACTTGATGCTCTCTGGCAATGTTTTTACTCTGTGCACAGACTAAACTATTGAAACATCATTCTACTTGTTGTTGTGGCTTCTCTCTGTTAATTTCCTCCATTCTATTTGGACTCAAGAGGGGGACTGTATAACAGTGTGAAATATACCATAGTCTTAAAGAATAAAAGTATGAGAGCAAATACAGGAATGTCATTGACTCCTGAGCTGGGCTAAATTACTATCTCACTTGTCCTGAGCAACACTTTCTTAAGATTATTTTTCTGCCTTCATTTTCCCATATGTCAACTGAGGATAAAGTACTTTGTCTCAGTGAGGATTTGGATAATTAAGACTTTTAATGCAATCCTTATGTAATAATTTGTCTTACTTTAATGAAAACATTGTAGGATATTTCTAACAAATATGGAATCAATAGCTTCAGGTTTCAAATATCCCAGGCAGTCCTTTTTTGAACTCTAACAAAATAGCAACTTCATCAGAGCAGTTGAATGAACTGACTTTTGGTTCACCAGATAAGCAAAATAAAATATTTCAGTTAAATGCAATATTTTTGTCTGGATTTTATTTTTGCTTTCAACTTTTCTCTCTGTAAAGAAGCACTTCAATAAAATTGGAAATGTTACTTTGAAAATAAAAGATAAAATATTTTTTTTGTGTGCTGGAATTCAGCTGTCAGTGTATGTCTTCTTCACACTTGGTATATGGTCTCTAACTTTCCAAATTGAAGCTTTAAACAAACATGATATTTAATAAAAAAATTGCAACTAGTAGTGTTCATCCAAAAGAGGATTAAAATTATATTAATTCCTGGAATAATAAAGACTTGGGAAGTGTTTTCCTTTAATTTATCTGACAGAGTCACTTTTTGAATAAGTATGGTAATGCTGCTGGATTACAGTAATCACTGATGCATGATAGGACGACTAAACTAATGTCTTTCTATAGTTTAAATCCAAATAAATATTATATTAATAAACAACTTACACATATTAACAAATCAAAGCAGCTGTGTCACACTTCAGTAGGAACATCAGAATATTACCAGCCTGAATGTTTTCCCTCCACCCTTCACATTTTGATAGAAAATACCCTTTGAGTTTTTAAGCAAAATGTTGTCAAAGGCTCCTTCAGATCTCCAGGACTGATTTTTATACAGTGCTAAAAAGTAATCAGTCCCACTGCTATGCTACAGATCCTTCTTTTATTCTCTAATATTAGGATAAGGCATTATCTTGGAGCTCAGCTGTTTAACTGTGGTGAAAACCAAGGTGCAACACTCACAATCACATTTTAGTGGGGTTGAGAGGAGCTGACAAGGCTGGGGCAGCGTCCCATGTTGTACCCCCATCTCCAGTACCCCCAATACAGCAGCTCCTCCTGGGATGGTGAGGGAATTCTGCATTTCTCAGCACCTCACACCAAGAAGGTCACCATGACTTGAAGACAATCTTGTGTCTCTTCAGATAACCAGATTTAGGCTTGCAAGAAAGCAACTGCTGAAAAGATCCTATGTCAGTATGGCAGTGAATGAGCTCATCACTTTTGGATCAAGTGTATTTATTTTTGCCAGCATTTGTATGATTCATGAATTGCTTACATTTTACTGTTGGAAAAAAATGTTCAATAAGTGAACACTGTCTCTGTCCCTTGATTCCAGCTCAGCATCTAGAATATTCCCATTTTAGAAACCTTCTGTACTTTCTGAGCTCAGGGGAGAGACTTTTACTGATGTAAGGTAGACCACAGAGAAGAAAAGAAGATGTAAACCAATGCATGACTTTCCACAGGGTAATACTCTAACTTGCTAAAATCTTCATGGGAAGTGAGATATGAATAGGGCTTTATAAACAGACATTTCTGAATGACAAGCTACAGTCCAGATCAGTTTGTGATATGCAAGCATTTTAATTATTTTAAGGTTTGTTTTTTCTTAAATTCCCTGCTTTTTAAAATTAGTTCTAAACAGGCTTTATTTAAAAAAATTACTGATTTCCTTTGTATATCCCTTGCCACTGATTTATTGATGGCAAGGATCAGAGATAGTACAGGATCCGGACACCTTAACAGATCAAAACAGGAAAATTGATAGCTCTGGGAAAGCCCCTAACCCCACTTGCATACTTACACAGGCAAAGTCAGGCAGCTCAGAAGGCGGCTTGGAATGGACCTTGTGCTGTAGGGCATGTAACTGAACCAGTCATGTCTGGGAACCATGGGGTTGCAGCACAGCTTAATCCCCTTCCAAAACACCTCCCTAAGAGCTGTAGATATGCAGCCTGATGCTTTAGATACGAAGAGATGGGGGTGCTCTTTCTTTCCCACAGCACCCTTTAAAGAGCCTTGTCACAGCATTCAGACCAGTTCCTCACAAGCTGTTAAGAAACTCAGAGCCACAGTGATGACTCCGCAGTGACAGAGTGTTATTGCAATCCAGCACTCCTCACACAGTACGCATGACATAGCAACAGTATGTGTTACATAGAGAGACCTGGCAAACAGGAACACAGGTCATCTCTGCTGCTCTTCTGGTGAGCCAGCCACTCAGATGTATGCCCTTGCTGTTGCTCACTTGGCGATCAACTAGATTTTATATTCTTTCACAAATCTTTTCAACAGGAGGGCCAGACAGTAGTTTCTATCTAAGGTAGCCTATAGTTCAGCTTCCGTGTGGCTGAAGCTCTTTTTTTTCTAAGATGGGTACAAGAACCTTTTCCTGAAGGGGAAAGTATCAGAAACCTAGATTTGTGTATAAGGTGGGTCCTCTCCTCACTTGCACCTCAAAAGGAAACAGGCCACTGATATGCTACAGATCCTGAATTTATTCTCTAATATTAGGATAAGGCATTGTCTTGGAGCCCAGCTGTCTAACTATGTGAAAACTAAGGTGCTTCTGAACAGAATGAGCTTTCTAGCATCTCAGTATTTATTAGTGACCAAACTTAGACTCCATGAGGGTGTAGAAATAGCCAGGTTTAGACATTTGCTGGTTTTCTCAGTATTGCATCTCTGGAGCTGTGAGCCCAGACTCCCCATGTGTGTCACTAATGGTTTGATATGTACCCCAGCAGTTCTGGCAATGCAGGAATGACGAACAGCCACTCAGCCAGTGTCAGCAGGGCACTCACTGCTGAGCTACAGGAATGAGTGAATTGAGGTTGTGCACTGCTGAAATACCCAGTTTTGCAGCTGCAAGACACAGGTTGCTGTTCTTGCATGCTGTGTGCTTCAGGTTGAGAATGTGGCTGCTGCTGGTGGTGTAGTGTCAGAGCAACTCTGCACCGTGATTCACTGCATGGCATAGAGGATGTCATCATTTCAATAATCCCATGTTACTAATCAGATCTTACTTCTCAGATATTATCTTCACAGTAACAAGCTAAAAAAAGGTCTGCAACCACCCTGGCAAGTGGAACAAGTGGTAAATACCCTAGACTTAAATGTTATTAACACTTGTTAACACGCCCTGTGTGATTGCATTGACTAGTCCCAGCTAATTTATTATATGGTGGGATTATTTACTACTGCACTGAACTTGATTTTTGCAGGAGAAGCAATGTCATTGGCCAGAAGAGACTAAGAAAACTGCTGGGGAGGAATTGCAACACAACACGATCTCATTCACTTACGGATTAATTGTGCCAAGGCATAATTTAAAAGGTTAACTTCTGTCCCTATGCAAGCCAACATGTTTATCTGTTGACAGCAAAAGTTACGTTCACAGTGACCTTTATAAAATTGTTGGGATTTTCTGTCATTGTGCCCATGACAATAATGAAAGATTAAAGCTCTGATGCAAAAATATGAAAAATATTTTAACTCTGGTGTTTTGCAACCCTCTTGGAAGAGACGGATGATCTGCAAAAGTAGGAAGCCTCTTCATCTGCTTATCTTAATCAGGAAACTATTTGACCAGGTGACCTGTGCCAAGATCACTGAAGAGAGTAGCTCCGTACCATTTCCCTGGGCTTGCTCCCCAGCTCTCGTACTTCTGCAAGGGTGCCGAATTTTTTGTGAGACCTTAGAGTACATAGTGACTTTAACAGATGCACGTTCATGCTTTTATATGAGTGCATACTTTAACTAACCTAAAAATACATGTGGAGCTGTGCTGAGTTTTCTCAAACAAAAGCTTTAAAAGGTCATATCATAGGAAACGGCCTCCAAATACTGAAATAAATGTGTTCTCCACAATGTCCTCATTGAAGCCCTGTATCTACCCTCATAAGTCCAATTAATTTCACGTACAAGCACGGTCTGAAAAAATTAAATAAACAGGGTTTCATTGATTTGTTAATCCTTTTCTACCAATCTCCTGCAATATCAATACCCTTCCTATCTCCAAGTGGCATAGGGCCAAACGGGTCAGAGGAAACGGTATACGAAAGGAGACACAGGGCATGATATGGAGGAAGCTGTGAACAGAGGCAAAACCTGCAGGGCTCCAGGTGGCTCTGGACTCAGGCTTTTTTGTGGGATTAAAACAGATTTTGAGAGATCAGCAGAGTGTGTGGGGCCAACATGTGGAGTTCAGATGTCTGATGACATTTCTCTCCTCTTTCTTTTAGAAGATGACCAGTCACAAATACCAGTCAATTGCTCTGAAAAGACAGCCAAAGAAAGGGAAAGGAAGCACAGTATATTTAAGAGTGATAAATATGAAAGCAGCAAAAAGCTCAAAGAAGCAGAGCAACTAAATGTCAGAGCAGGGAGATGAGGGCACATCAGGACTACCGCACTAGAAAATGAAATTTGTGCACACCCACAAAGAGTTAGTAAGACAAGATATAAAAAAAGTCAACGGCTCTAGCGTAAAGCAGATGATGATATGAGCAGCTTTTCTTCTGGAAAAAGAAAGCTTTGACTTGAATAGGGCCATGGAGCAAGTAAAATAGAATAAATATGCCAATACATTTTTATAAAAATTGAAAGCATATGTGGTGTCAAAATATACATTTTAAACAAAACGTAGCTTATAGGGATCTTTCCATTGAAGAGAAAATTTGGGCCAGTTGGAGACTTAGCTGGTAGCAAGGACTGAAAGAAATCTGCGCAATGCAACTAGGGTCCGAATTGGTGAGGCCCCTTCCCTGTAACACCAAAAATCTCTTGCTGTATTGCTCTGCTGTGCAAGCCTTCACAGGAGTCAGAGCTGCAGTCCTTTTGCAGCCCATGAAGGAACCCACAGGAAGGGAAACCTTCAGTACATGCGGTTTTTAATTGAAAGTATTGTAGTTTTTCTCTGACCGCTATTGCACTGATGTGAGATAGGCGGTCAGCTTTCCAGCTGCGTGTGTGCTGTGACAGAGCAAGCTCAGATCCAAACTCACCAGTTGGCCACTGTCTGCTTACATGTGGAACTGAAGAGAGCTGTGTTGGGATGCAAGGAAAGCCACTGTGCTTGTTGCAAGACCTTCTCACGCCCTCTACTAAGATACCTGGAACACTGGGCTGACCCTGGGTGCACGTATGTCCTCCCTTGAAACAAAGTCACGTCACTGTTAGCAGACAGAAAAACAACTCTGGGTTCAACTGAGAAGGGTCTTGATGTTTTATGCTATGAGACAGCTGGGAATTGTAGCCCCTAGACATAAATGTTCCAATAAGCAATATGAATATATGGAGTCAAATTACTCCTAGCACTTTGCAGCCCCGTAGGGCTCGACAAAATCTAGTCAAATTCAATCCCTTTCAGGAATCAGCAGACACAGCAGCACATCTCAAGACAAGAGACTTTAATGCATTTTCAATAGGATCTGGAGAGAGGAGGGAGAAGGGGCTGTTTTGTCTGAAAATCCCTGATTTAGGTGATACATTTAAAATGTGCCTACAAACATACTCTGAGATCGCCACTGCTGTGAGGCTGCAGAGAAGTAATTTGTACTGGGAAGTTCAGATCTAAATACACTCCTTCATGAGCAAATAAAACTTACTGAAAGTGCCAATTAAGAAATTTATTGCCTTATAAAAACCTAACCAAGGTCAAACTCAAATCTTATGCAGACAAAGTACAGTATATACTTTAAAATACTAATATGCCACCTTTTAGCTTCTCTTGCTCCTTGTTCCATTGAAATCTTCCTCCTGAACCAATCTTATTGTGTCCTCACTCGGCCTAAGACAAAATATTCTTCAGGCTCAGCATTGGCCCACATTATGTCTAGTCTTTCAGTTTCCACTGGTTTCAGACCGAAGGCATTAAGAGTCTCCATCTCACTGTTACTTCAATATTTATGGCATCCAAAGCTGGATGTCTCAAAGTTGCTTAATGTTCAATTCCACTCCCATAAAAATTGGAGCCCCTCCTTTGGCAAACGAGACAGCTTGTCCACTGCTCCTCCCACCTTTCCACTCAAATGGTGAGCCCTGCTTTGCTACCAAAAAAGTCAGTCATTTTAATGCTCAATGACACTTTTAATTCTGTGCTTAAAACCCTCTTATATTTCTTTACCTTTTGAGAAAGCGCACCAGAGTAAAATGGATTTTCCTCCCTGCTGACTCTTGTAAATGTTGCTGATTTATCACTTCACCAAGTGACTCTCAGCCCAATTGCTAGGTGTTATCATTCAGCCTCTTGGAGGGGAGGCAGAAGCCTTCAGCCAGCTCAGCGTTTGGAGGCAGACTAATCACTTGCTTGGGAAAGTGTTTCCGCTTCATTCACTTCATGTGCTTTCTTCTCATTTAGCAATTTGGCTCACCTATAACAGTATGTATTCCCTAGTCCAAAGCAGAAAACTAACAGAGAGCCTTTCCAGCATGAGCTGCAGATATCACAGGCCTCATATGTATAAACCACATCCACATCCTTTATATTCTTCAAAGCATTTAAACATCCTGACTGTGGTTCATAGTTTTTTATTGCTCAAACTGCCTGTCTCCTTTTTGCATAGAAAGTTGAGATGCTAACTAGTATATACAGTATAGAATGTGCTCTGTGTGAGCAATACCTTGCTGCTACTGTACTTTCACTTTTGACTACTAATTAAATTAAAATGGAATGATATCTAGGTTTGAATTGCACTTTCAAGTTCTTTAGTACACTGCCCATTTTTCCCTACCTTTTTGTCCTTGGACAAAATTATTGTTATAGAAAAGGATTTATTAATGAACTAGTAAAAACTTTTTTATTCACAATATATGTTGTTTTGTGATTTCTTTAGAGACCTGAAAGTTTTTGTAACCCACCAGAACTGGCTGCCCAGGTGATCCGCTGTCTGTAGAAGCAATTGCTGTGGTTTAAAAGGGACCCTCTCCTCCAGCAAATCCAGGTGATGCTCAGAACAACATGGCATTGTTGTCTTCTGATAAAATGTTGACATTTTCTCTTCTTCTGGAAAATACATACAAAATTTGGAGGAGGTTAAAATTATAAGGGGAATTAAGAACGGGGCTGTCCTTGAAACCAAACTTGAAAAATTAGGGGTTTGAACTTGAAAGTCATAGAGGATAAGCTTCTTTATAAAAGCTTATCATTTAACACTTATATACACTGAGAAATTAAAAAGCTGAAAGTACAATTCATCTGAGCAGGAAAAGCAGGAATTGGACTTGTTTGCATCAATCAGTACAGCCTGCTCTTTAAAGGAAGAGTTTTGGACCAAGAAAAACTTGCTGAGGTGGAGTTAAGAGTCTGTAATTATATTTTTAAAAATGAGAAATTGCTCTAAGGGTATATTTACAGCAGATTAAAAAAATAGTGCGACTTTCCTTTCTCCTTGTTGCAAGTCACAAAGACTGGGATTTAGGATGGACACTTTATTCCTACAAAGAGCTTTCGAAAGAGTAACCTTTGGAAAAAAACAAGCAGTGTCTACACCCATGGAGAGCTTGACATTGGTGCTTGCTAACACCAGCAAGTGCAATGATGCCCTAGCACGGGCTGGGTCCCATGTGGCTTTGTCACCTATTTTGGGGTGTTGCCCAAAAACGTCACCCTCTTCCTGTCATTGCTCTTTACCATTATACCCCTACAGAGGTACCTCTAGCTCAACACCTCTAGAGAGTGCTAAAATCTGATGTTGTCTCATCTGCAACCATGTAAGGAACCCCTGGGGCCTCACCGACCTACTGAAGCCACAGGCAGCTCTCCCTGCATTCACTGGAATTTTACTTGCCTAAGACTTTTCCTCCAGTTCATTTCCACAGAACCTAGTGGTGATGCTAACAAAGTGCTAACAAATTTTTCTCTTCAGCCTTTTTCTCTGGCTTCATGTAAATCATCTTTTCCACAACAGATATGGAAGGTTTAGATCATAAGTACAAAACACTTGTCTTTTGCCATGGTGAAATGGCACAAAAATTTTGCACTATTTAAAAAAAAAATATACCAAGAAGCCTATATTTCCATAATAGCAGCCTTGCAAAGCAAATTCTGGGAAATTTGCACAGCTGCTTTTTTCTTGGTATTTTAACTTTTATGTTTAAATTTCATCCAGGTAGTGGGAGAACACAAAAAAAAAAAAAAAAAAAAATTTCTGGAACGTGAGCTAAACTAAAACAGCAGCAGGCTCAGAAGTTCAGACTGAAGATTATAATATATGAAAGAAAGAAAAAGTTCAGTTGTTTTGTATTCTTTCTTTTTGTTGTTGTTTTAGGTTGTTTTGAGAGCAGGTTTTTTAGTACAATGCACAGATCTTCATAAAAATGCACAGCAGGGGCTATGCACAACATTACCAGCATTTTTTTGAGCACCAGCCACAACTTTTTCATTTCATAGATTATTACAGATTCGATAGAGTGATTATAAAGGGACAAATGTCCATACCCTGCCACATTCTTCCCATATAGGTTGCATTTTTCTTGCCTGGACTAAGGGTGCATAGTTCAGAGCGACGCATGAGTGGTGGTGATAGCTGTGCTCTTTTGGTAGGGTTAAATGTTGTATTGTTTAGTGTTATTTAACTGGCAATCAGTGTTGATTTTTTGCAAGTTATATTGTAAGTTACAGCAGCGCTATTTTCCCCCATAAGTTCACATTAAAAATACCTTAGTAAATCTTGTGATAATTATAGCTAATTTATGCCTTCCTGATTTGTATAATTTTAAGCAGATTCTAGTTATGGTCCTTATCCTTTTATACTGTCAATTATTTTCACACTTTCTATAACAGGGAACTAAGTCTCAAAAGTGAATTAGGCATATTTTAAACTGTGGTATGAACACATAGTGAACACGCAGTGAGTTATTTAAAAAAACCATTCTATGAACGCAGAGGGTGTCTTGAAAAATCAGGATGCTGAATTCAAGGTTTAACCTTTTCTTATAAAATCATCGAAACCTCTCCTTAGTGCTGTGCTTAGTGCTCAGAGATACAAAAATAAGAAAAAGATTTCCTTAATTTCTCAAAGCTGCTGAAATTTGCAAATCTGTGAGTGGTCAAGGGATTCTGTATGCAAAAAATACCTTGCACAAATGTTGCTGAAAGCACTTACGAGCATATGGCAACAACTTGTAAAGTATTCATGTAATATTGTTTGTTATTGATACACTAGTTTAGAGTGACGTAGGATTTTTATCAGAACATGAAGCTGGTATTTATCAGTGTTCTTAAGATGGCAACAAAACACTCTATTTAAAAATAACAGCCAGAAAAAAAAAAAAAAAGCAATTATTGCATTAGTTTTTCTAGAGATTTGTAAACTGAAACTAAAGGTACCACCTACAACACTATTACTTTTCTTAGACAAAAATGCTTGGGTGCTATTGGAATGCACTGAGCTCATCCTGATATAGAAAACACATGAAGATTGCACCATGCACACTGGAAGGAAAGTGGGAATTCATTTCACTGCTGAAAAAGTATCATAAAACTGACACCTTTCCCTATCATGTTACATGAACACAAACTTTTGAATTTAAAGTTGATGATACTTGCTTCTTAAAAGACAATGCATTTCTGTATTTCCATAATAGCAGCTTTGCAAAGCAAATTCTGGGAAATTTACACAGCTGCATTTTTCTTGGTATTTTATGTTCAAATTTTATCCAGGTAGTGGGAGGAAAAGAAATAATAAATTACAGTTACATCAAAGGCATATTAGAGCAGTAAAATAAACTCTTAGTGAAATAAGAATCAAAGGCCATAATATTTACTATTGTATCAAGAGCCATCCATGCAATGTTTTTTCATATCGGGTGGTTAGGGTTTATCACTTCTTTATATGATACATTGCCTCCATATACACAGATGCAATATCCATCTTGATACAGGTATCCTGCAGATTATTTTTACAGCAACTAAACAGTATTCCAGATCCTTAGCTAAATTAAATCAGATGAGCCCCATTAGAAGCAGTGAAGACATAATGATTTGTATCAGACAAGAATTGAGCTTTTCTCAACCTCTCTCTTTTTCAGAGAAAAAAAAAAGCCAACAAACTAACCTCCAGCTGTGCATCATAGCAGATCCCATGAACCAGGTTGCCTCCAACTGTCCAGACTGAGGCCAAGCTGGGTTCTTAATAAGGCTCCTGTCTGTCGCAGGCCTTTAATTTCTGAGGAAACCAGGGCACTTGGGACCAGTGTGTACTCAAGTCCCATGCCAGCATGGAGTTAGGAGACAGCCAAGGTGTATACTTGAGAGCTCACTTGGGAGCCCAGACACAGCAACTGCTGGCAGCACAGTGGTTTAGTACACTTACTCATGTCATTATATGCTCGTCTCTCCTTTCTCCAGCAGCTTGACAGTATATGGGATCTCATGGACTGTTTCCGAGAAGCAGGAATCAGGATTTTCCTTGATGCAACCCTGCTCATCAATGACGTTAAGCCCCATCTGCCAATGTAAACATCAAGAAGAGTGGCTATTAAAAGAAATAATTTACCCTCTCTTTTTTCAATAAAAATGCATGTCCTGTGAGATGATGAGGTGCTTGGCAGTCATCACTGCCCCTACAAAGGGGGCAGTGATTTGCCCTCTGTGTCAAATGGGGCATATTCTACACCTGGGCCATGTTTGTGCGCATCTCCCACGGGAGTATTCATAACTCAGAAACCTGCAGCATGATGGAGTACTGTGGGCTGACCATGCTTTCTGCTGAGCCTTCTTTCTAAGGGGAATTTTGCCCATGACTTAGCAGCTGCTTTGGTGAGCAGGCTGTGGGGTCTGCATTTGAAAGGCTGGGTCTTTTAGAAAGCCTAGTGTGTGTGACTAGTAGGAGAGTGACCTTACGGCTGATGGCATAAAAGTTACTCCTTGTCCTGGATCTTAAGCCTGGAGAAGGTTTTTTAAGCCAAGGACAAGACTCAAGAAGAGAGCAGCTAACAAGCTAGTAACAGAGATGATTGTTTCTAGATGAAAGAAGGTGAAGATGGCTGTGGAGGTAGCTAGATAAAGGTCCCCTGTTTCACAGACAGATTAAAAATTATGCAAAAGGAATTTCATTCACTTTGAATGGATGAATGAGTAATGGACTACAGTTTATCACTTTTCATGTGCTTGCCAATAAAGAAAGCTTTCTCAACCTGATGGTAATGTGTGAAACAGAGCTTTCATCACAGATTTCTGGTAATAAGGCTAGCATCAGTATATCTTCAAATAGCAGTTTGATTAATAATAACAATAACTTGTCATGACTAGAGGTTGGGACAAGCTCTCATAATCTGTGGACCCAGATTTACTAATGTAGGAAGAAGAAAAAGAGAGAATATCTTATCAGATAAGGGAATAAAACAGAAGAATTCAAAACAAAGATACATACAGCAACTAGATGTGAGTTTTATTTTACAGTTATGGCTTCTTTATGTCACCATATACATGCCTAGAAACCTTACTATATGCAGGAAAAAAAGGCATTTTGTTAATTCAATAACATTATAATAATTTTAGGCTAATGAATAATCAATTTCTTGTAAAAAAATAAGTAGTCTTCAAAAAAAAAAGAAAAAAAGAGCCTCTTTTGACTTGCTTATATCATTTAAAGTCTTACATGTATTAATTCTGCTGTATTTGTGATTGCAATATGTATATGACATGAAAATCCAGTTGACTTGAGGAATTCAAATACAACTGTCGGATTGACTTTTAATTAAATATGCAAATTAACAAATAAAAGAAGTAATTATAAGTTTTCTTCATAACTGCACTAGACAAAGATTTAATTTACAAGATGTTATAACTGTAAACACCAGTGCATAAGTACTTTCTTCTTTTTTAATTAATGAATGGTTTTGCAAAGAGCAACTGCTGTTTATTTATTTAAATTAGGAGAATAAGACTTTTGCATATAGTATACCAAAGAATATTTCCCCTGGCATTAATAGGCAAGTGTAATATTTTCAAGGTATTTATTACAGAAATATGACTGTGATTTAAGCAACATCATAGAAGAGTTTTCAAATTGTTTATTTTTATTTCAGGAGACTGCTTGCAGACTACTGTCACCTCCATTACTTGTATTTTGTTACAGTCACAAAGGTTGGGAAAAAACTTCAGTCCTTTTCAGTGAACAATTTGCCACACACAAAATCTTGTAAAGAGCAATCAGAGAAGATAGGTTAGACCTTGGAAATGTTTCTGTTTGTTGTTTTGTTTTAATTTTTACAATTATTCATGTACTAGTAGAAAGAGGCTTACACCAGAAACTTCCTTTCTGCTCTTCTCCCAGATTTGAAGATTAATAGCTCATAGGAAAAGCCTTGTTGCAAGCCTGCAAGAGAGCAACAAACTCAAAAAATCTTATCCTCTTTTTCTCACCCTCAGCGGGACAATACCTTGGTACAGACCAGAATTTGAGGTATGACATCGTCTTTCTTTGGGAGAAAAAAATAAACCAAACCAACCAACCAAACAAACAAACAAAAGCCCACAAAAATTAACAACCCAGTTTATAAAATTCTCATTTATTATTTCACTTGTTCATGGTATATGCAGTAGGGGTAGGATTCATTGTTCTAAATATAGATAAAATATATTACTGTTAAAGCTTTGACAAGTCCAAGCACACGATGATTCACGCGGTGCATTTGTCTGTACTAAAGCCTATAGAAAGTACTCATATGTGTGCTGACCACCCAACCCACTAGAAAGCCATGCAAGTTACTTTCATGTGATTTCATATTTCCTTTTGTTTGTCTTTGATCTTCTAATTTTCCTAAAAACAAACCCTGCTTATACATTTTCTTTTCTTCCTTTACTAATGACAATTGTGAATTACGAGCTTCTGCGACCAGATCGCTACCTTTGCAAAACCAGACTGGACTACAGAAGAAAATACAATATCTTCTCTGAAATTTCAGGAATTTCAGTGACAGAATCAGGGTTTTTTTTTCCCCAGCTGTCTCCCTAAGCTGTGGCTTGAGGTGTAGGCTGAGCTAGCTATGTTCCTCAGAGCAGTCCTCACCTCCTTACCCACCAGCTTCTCCTGCTTTGCGTTAGGGAACCTGAGTGGCTGAAAATGAATGCTGGAGGCAGAAGGGGCAGTTATTACCCAGCCCAGTGAGTGTCTTGATCCTCTTCACTGCTCAGCCATGAAGGCTCAAGCTGGCATGTGATGTGGCACAGGATAGGGGCATGACCAGGTACTGGGAGGGAATAAGAGTCCTTTCTCCCTGGTCAGTGCTGGCTTATGTGTGTGATGCACCAGTGCCTTCTCCCCCGTGGTCTTCTTCTTGTGGTTGTGCTTGTAACATATGTGAAATATTCACTGTTGAAAAGCTGCTATTTTCTTATAGTCATGGAAAAAGAAGAACAAAATTGTCAGAACAGATTTCTCTTGATCATGGGAAGAATAAAGCTTGTGCAATCTCTGTCCTCCCAGAAAGCTGAACCTCTTTTGCAGTGCTGTATCATCAATCACACCAGTATGGTTAAAAGAGTACAATTTGGTGGTGCTATAGCAATTATTATATCAGTATATTTCTGATATATCGGTATATGGCTGTATAGGCTGAGGCATACTTCATACTGATACAACTGTAGCCTTACTGGCAGTATGCTAACATACATACCACGACAAATAATAATTATAACCCTCAGTGAAGGTGTTATAAACACTTTAGAGTGGGCTGCAGTCACAGCAGAGTCACTCACATAATGTCTATGAAGTCAGTTGGAAAGTGAGGATTTCAAAGAAGAAATAAGCAGAAGAAAAGAATGACATTCTGAAACATGATCATGTTTCAGTGCAGGTATCTCTTGTAAATAAAATACACAGCAGCCAAGTGGAAAAAGCAGAAGCCTTTCTAATACTGCATCTGCAAAACTATTTAAAAACACAAAGTTTTCCAGAGATCTCTCTGAGGTGTCAGCAGCTCTTTACAGCTTTTATTTATTTTTTTTTTAAACAAGTTGTTAAAACTGAAGAGAAGTTTAACCGACATCACAGCAGGATCGGTTACTGGCACAAGGGAAGAGAAACTCGGCAGCTGCCAGTTTGGATGAGGAGATGAGTTTTCTCTGTCTCTGGAACTGGGGTTCCAGTGCCTTTAATCTCTTCCTCATCTATCAGATAGCTCATCATTGCCCTGATATTCTGCCCACTGAGATCTGTAAAAGATTCCCATATTATTATGTGGGAATTGTAAGCCAGCTTTCCCTCTCCCTCAACACTTCAGCAAAAAAAATAGTTCTATCTTTACAGCTACTTTTCTTCATGAGTTTAGATCTGTTATCACCATTTTTGTCAAACACGCTGTTAGGCTTAAAAACTGTTTAAAGCAGCAAATACTAATGTAAATAGCTTGTTTAATTAAACTCAAAACTGGGCTGTCATTGTTCTGCATAGTGTCTAATGAGAGTCAACACTTATTGCAAATGTTATCACTACAACATGCTAATTAGATGTTATAATAGTCACTAATGTTTATACTACTCTGACCCATTCCACCCTGGAATATTTAGTTCTAACAAGTGCAGTGATATGACTTATTTGCCCAGAGGTATGAGTACTGGGTATCCAGCCCTCCACTGTCAGTAAACTACAAGCACCATAGTCTACCCTGAAACATCTTGCTCATCATAGGTACAATTCGTTGATCATCATTACCAGTAAGCTACCAGCTTTGCCATGTCATTCTTGCTAGCGTGTCACAAAAAGATCTGGAAATGTCCCTGAGCAAAGTTTTCCTCAGGCAGGCTGAAAGTTTTAACTTCCGTAGTATTTTAACTGAGGTAAATTTATTTGTTCCAAGAAAGCTTGCAGCAGCTCAGAAGAGTTTCAAACCAAGTGTAGCCTTGTAGATAACATATTTTCAAGTTTCATTTCTCTTGCTTTAGCAAAGTTATAATTATTTAGCTGCCAAAGTAGACATGCAATAAACTCAATCTAAAAGAATTAGTCATAGGCTAGCTAAGAGAAAAATAAATCACAAAAAGTAATGGAGGACACTGAAAAAGACCCATGTGTATTGATCTTTCACTGCCTTTGAGTGCTATCAGTATTGAGTCACCAATTTAAGACCAGGAAAGGCAATCATATTAAGTGATTACCAGCAAAAGAAGTTGGCCTCGCAAATCTTAAAATGAAAGCAAATAAAACTCCAAGGACCTGTCTAATCCACATTTGTTTCTATTTTCATTCTTCTATACTCCCCATAGGCCTTGTGGAAGGAAAAATAATTGGACCAAAACGTGGAATTCAGTAAATACTTTCTCTTTTGAGCTGATTTATATAATGTGGATCAAATTCTATCTATTCACTCACATGAAAGATCAGTGTTTGCTTTAAATCTCAAGTGGCTGTAGCTAAACAAGGATTTGACCTTGTTTGTAAGTATTTTTGTACTGGAGAGCAGAAATAAATGAAGACAGATCCTACCAGCTCTTCATGGCCCAGAAATCCACAGGTTGGAGATATTGATGCCCCTGGAGAGCCCACCTGCTACCAGGAAGAGCAGGGAGCTTCACAGCTGAGTTAGTGACTTTCCAGGAGAAGCAGGATTTGGGGACCTCTCTCAAAAACCTCTACAAGTCAAAGGGGCCAAGAAGGAAGTGTTAGGTTTTCACACTATTCCCAATATGCAACACTTCCTCCTCCCTCTCCTTTCCCCTCTACCCCTTTATCTTCCAGGAAGATTTAATGCCCTACACAGAATTTTCCTCAAACCTGGGTAAATCAGCACTTAGCACATTGAATTGCACACCCTGAGCTCCATTTCTAGGGACATAAAGCTTATCTCCTCCTCCACAACCTCCCTCCTCCCCCAAATATTGTATCAAGTGATCAGTGGTGACTAAATAGTATTCTGTCATGTTCT
Organism: Coracopsis vasa; assembly: GCA_026283785.1. Lineage (NCBI taxonomy): Eukaryota > Metazoa > Chordata > Aves > Psittaciformes > Psittacidae > Coracopsis > Coracopsis vasa. The sequence goes on along the minus strand of JANHGB010051629.1, from coordinate 29,268 downwards.
GTTGCCAGTAGATGACCTTATTGTAAGAGCTTGCTGCGAAATGCATGAAAGAGAGCTTTGGAATTTGTTTTCCTCTCTCCCAAACACATACATTTATACAACTTATAGCTAATTAACTGGCATTTAATATGTATTTCAAAGTCCAACTTATATAGAGTGAAGGGGAGAGGAAAATTCCTGTGGATTACAATATATTATAAAATGAATAAATATAAGAAAAATGATATATGAACTGGAATTATTTCTTGAATTTTTAGTGTTATTCTGACATAAACCTATGAGTACAAAAATAACTTTAAAGTATTGAAATAAATGCCTCAGTGTCATAGCTCAGGTGCACATGAGTGAGAATACACAAAAAAGTATAATTTTTGCTTCCATGTCCTTAGATGTTAGATTACCATGACATATGTAGAAGAAACTAGAATCACATTTATGACTTCAAAAGGATGATCTCAACTTGAAATACAATCAGTCAATGCTTGACTAAAATATATCAACGAGTTCAAGTGTTGGTTCTGAACCCTAATTAATATGCACCTACAATGGTAACAATCACTGTGTTTTAAGATATTCCTTTTACCACTGTATGAGAGATTTCAAAAAGCAACAGTGCAATGGGAAAACTGCAATCTTGCCAAAAATGCTGCAAAATGTACAAAGTACAGAAACAAAGACTCATCACAGAATTTCAGCTACTTATAGCTTTAAACTACACTCTGATCATTTCTAATTTTGCTGTAAATTAGGATTGAGTTGAAATTCTGAGCTGTGAGGTACAAGTCAGAAACCTCTCAGTGATGGGATATATAGTTTTGGCATATTGTGTCACATGTACACATATAGAAAACCCAGAAGCTGCAAAAGGCAACCTAAGTCAATCAAACTGCCTTGGCAGACAGGATTCAAGCCATGCCATTTCTTTGTCACAACCATTTTCTGCAAAGCTTACAGTGAATTGTATCATTTTTTCCTATAAGTCAGAAGCTTGCTGAAAAGGACTTGCTGATTTTCTCAGGCCAGACAGACACTATAACATCAAGGGCTGTAGACAAGGTTTTAACAATCTTGATGCCAGTGACAACCATGGACAGACTCTAATGGCTTTCTACAGGCTAAGTCCCTTGACTGCTCTGTGAATAGCTGCAATACTGTCTCCAAACTTCTCTTCTCTGCTGCTGCTCCCAGTCCTGGCATGGGTTTTATAGGATCCAAGTGAAACAGAGGACTTTACACTGGTTTTCTACACTGGGCAGCACATCCCTTTTCACGTTTAGATAACTGTCCAATATGAAACAACCAGACACCAGGTTATATACGCAGGAGAAAGAAAGCTTTCATCTTGCAGTTCTCATTCAGGCAAACTTGTACACCAAAATGGAATAAAGCCTTTACCTAACCTTCATATTTGCATTCTTGGCTTCATGAATTTCTATTCATGTATTCTATGTATTCATGAATTCTATGTATTATTGCCATACAGCAAAAATTTCTACTAAGGTATCAGTTAATACTCAAAACTAAATAAAGTGAGCATCCATCAGTTATGAATGTACATGTGAAGAGCTATCACAGGTCAGCTCATAGGCAGTAGCTGGTAAAGCCATGTATTCTTTTAGCAACTTCAGCCTTAATGACAATGTCCTACTTCCTATAGGATCCTTGCTTGGCAGTGAGCAGATCCTGCTGTTCTGTGACAGCAGTGTGCCAATGAATGCATAGTGAATGGTAGCCTGAATTACCAAAGGTGTTTCAGGACATAGAGCTGGGCAGAGAAAGACAGGCTGTTCGCCTTCCAAGCGCCTCCATAAAGCACTAAATATAAGAACCCAGCCTTTACATGAAGCAAGATAAAGAGGTCATCAGACATCTAAGTTATGGTAAAATAAATAGGTGAAAAAGAAAAGCAGTCATTGGTGATGTGAAAACATTTAATAATTAGCAGATCTGAGTATACCATAGAGATACAAATTACCATTCTTTACACCACAACTGAGAAAAACAGTAAGATCCTTTCATCATTGTTTTAGAAGAACTGCTTTTTTACATTTGAGGCTGGAGGGTTTTCTTCACATTATAAAAGAAAAAGAAAGAGAGAGGTTAATGACTCAATGTCTATTAAAGAATGGCTGACATAGGAAGAAAGATTTAATTAGAGTAGTGAGGTCTGAGTTTTCAGAAAAGGGTTTCACAACTTCTGAACCCATCAGGAGATTCAAAATTCCTTCTGAGGTGAGCACAAGCACTTGAGAAGAGCTTTATTTAACAGAATGCAAATAATGAACAAGTTTCTAGTGATAGAAACAGAATCAGTGAAAGCCCAGCCTTGTATACACTGCCCTAGGTTACCTGAGAGTCTGGGTTGCACAAATCCACACATCTGCCTGCACTGCCTTACCTTATCTGTTCTTGAGCCTAGATATGGTGTGATTGCTGATGCCATTCAGGTATTTCTGGAAGGTGTGGTTGAAACATGGTTCAGATTTCCTGGCAGCACACAGAACAATGTCTTCCTAGGAACCAGCATTTGGTACATTGTAGGGAAAAACTTCTCCCCAAAGTCAAAAGCTACCATCTGAATACTCCATTAGAAGGATTTCTCTTGACTGCAGATGCTTTGTTTATTCACTTCAGGAAACATTCAAAACCTTCTGGAAACACAAAACACCATTGACTAATGGTGTCGAGGATAAGACTAATGCATTCATGCTAGAGGTGGCAGAACTTTTCCTCCTTCATCACTTTATCTATGAACCTGTGTTTGTCCATTTTGCTTTATTTGTTACCAAAGAATTTCATTTTATAGGTGACCTTGTATTTGCTGATATTTTAATAGCATCTATTGGTATAAATGAGACCATCCATTTCCTGAAAAGAAAGGTTAGATACATAGCAACTACTGAGGGCTATAAGTCACTAATGGTTTCAACTTGTTGCTAAGAGTCTGCTTCTTACAATTGCCTTCTCCCTTAGCAGAAACCAGAAAATAGCAAGGCTGCAGGAGAAAACAGTAATCCTTGTCCCCGCATCTCACAAAAAGGGTGGATCTATCCATTCTATCGCTAAATTCTTAACAGATGCCTACGAAGTTTGCTGAGGAATTTTTCTTAAAAATTTTGTAACTCCCATCTGTTAAAGGCACTTCCCCTCATTAAGACTATTTACATGCAAAGTTTTAGACTGCAGCTGCTTTTGTCATGACACCATCAAAATATTTGGAATTATTTTTTTTTTTTTAAGTGGGGGAAAATGTATTTTCCATTTCTACTTGGCATCACATTGCTGAGAATCTCTTCTGGTAAAAATCAAACTGAATTTACTGTGGTAGCATTAGTGTAGCTAACAAAGTTTGGCCCAGCATTATACCCCTAATTATGTTAATATGTTTCAGAATCCTTTTATGAACTAAATAATGGCCATTCTTTTTGTCTGACTAGAAAGAAAAACCTTGCCTATTCATCTGCTTTCCCTATGTATGCTATTTTCTAGATCAGTGTTCCCCCATCAAGGTTACAAACCTTAAGATTTTCTTAAGACTTATTTCCCACTTACAAATTTTTAAGGACAACCATATTTGTGTATATTCACCCTAACTGATAACACAAGGAAAATTTTGCAACTCAGTACTAATTGTTTTAAAAGGTTGACTGTCCTGTGTAATTCATCTATGGCTAGCCTAACAAACTAAGTGCTGTGCATGATGATAGGAGGCAGAGGTTTACTTTGTTGACACAATAGATTCTTTTTTGTACAAAAGAAAATTAATTCTTGCTAGTAGCCAGCTGATAAGATTAAGGGAAAGAGCAAGAGAGAATGCATTTCTTATGCTGCCTTAAGTCTCTTCCACCAGTCTTTCTGAACCCATGCAAAACTTCAGCTTGCTCATTATAGTGACATTAGTTTACTCCTATTTTAATGTCTTATTCTCTGATTTCTGAGAACACCACCACAATATGGTCGTCTTTAATGGCTTAGTCCACTCTTTACCAGGCTTTAGGCTAAGGTACATCAGAGAAACACCTCAGAGTATCAGCACAACCTCTTCAGGAGCTAGTCCATGTGTAAATAGCTGCTTCTACACCATTCAGTATCTTTCGTCAGTACACTTACCTGTCTTTAAGAGTTAACAGATTGCAAAACACCAGACTCATTCCATTTGTTAATTTTGGACTGATCTTGGACAGGTTGGATGAACACATACTCCTTTTACTTAAAAACACATATCCGTAAAGCAACTATGTGCCTGAAATGGCAAAGTTATGCCAACTTCCTTTTCTTTACAGAACACTTGTATAGCTTGTCAGCAGATTCAATTTTAGTCAGCAGTGCCAATGGCTGACAGAAATAAGTTGCAGCACAAAAAGAAGGGATTTCAATTTCAAGCCAAATATAGGAAAAATGATGTTGATTGGGTGGCAATAGGAGTTTAAGCTTAAAGGCAAACAATTTCAATTGCCAAGATAACACAAAGCCAGAAAGAAAGCTCTGTTAAAGCTTATTATCAATGTTAATAGTGTTTGGAAATGTCTCTCTTCAGCCAAATCTCATGTCTATCTCCAGATTGGACTACTGCAGCAATTTTCCAGCAAATTCAAGTAGAAAGCCTGCAGTGGTTTTGTCTTTCCTTAAACAGTCAAAAAAACGGGGGCAGAAGGAAGAAAAGGGGGATCCCATTTCGGCCTAAACTGGTGTACTGTTTTGTTCTGAGCTCTGAACCCCTTTCTTGGCAAAGATCTTAATGGCCTGCAAACTTACAAAATGGGTGAGCTCCTGGGTGGAGGGCTGTTTCCAGTAAAGCCAGTGAGGCCATGTTTTTGCCTCTTTTTCCCCAATATGAGCCAGAAAATTAAGATTTTGCTACTGGTAAAACTCACCAGAGTTGTAGGATTTGAAATATTCCAGCAGGAAATTACAAATAATCTCCCAAATGTCATCTTTCTCTAGGCACATCAAGTTGAAAAGAAATAATTAAAGAAACAATTTCTTGACTTTTTACTTTTCAGCATTTAAGTACAAGGAGCAAGAGAAAGACAGAAACCTCACAATATACTGAAAGGATAAAAGACAGTTTTGGAAATAAGAACAGCTTTACTCAGTGTCTGTGTCTTTGACCAGGTGAGTACTTCCAAGTCAATTCAACATGCCAAACCTCAGGTTTCTTGCTTGAAAATTTAGATAAATAGTTACCTGTCTGAAACAGATATTATCAGATCTTTACAATAAGCAGTACTCAGACCAGTCCAGAGAATCTATTTCAATTGACATGAACCTCTTAAACTTTCTATACAGACTGTCTGTGAGAATTAAGTGGCTCAAACAGCACCCAAGATTTGTTAAGTGTTTTGAGTTGCATGAGAGAAATTCAAAGGTTATGTAGGTTTATATTTTCAAATACAGGTTTCATAAACACAAAAAGAAACTTCAAAATGTTTTTGTGACTAGAGGTGCATATACCTGAAAAATCCCACACTTGATCTGGCTACGATGTAATTTTGGCATAATAAAAAAATTAGGTAATGAAAGTTGAATTGATCCTGATGGGACAACCAGTCTTTTCTAATTTGCTGCTGTCCTGAAAGGATGACAGAAAAAAAGATTTCCTAATTTTTCACCAAAGGAGTACTGTCAGAGGCAAAGTAAAACAATGTTATGGAAATTAGTTTTCTTTAGAGAAGTTATCTATTTTAATCTACAGGAAGTAGGTGCACATGTTTTTTCAAGAATTCATTAACTTGTAAAATTTTCTTCTTCCTGCTTCATAGGAGTCATCCAAGTGAGTGAAGGAAACACTTCTTAAAAATAAAATTAAAAGTTGCATCTATCTAAATGCTATGGTAAGCCTTAAGGTATTAAGAGAATGGAGCCAGAGGACTTAAGCAGACATCTATGGATGCATAAAACTTGACCTTTCCATGGAAGGCATGTGAGCTCCTCATCCAGCAGCTCAGAGTCAGCGAGTCTCTAACCTGTCTGAAGCAGCCAGTCAGGGGAGTAAAGGACATTTCCAGTGTCTGAAGCTTTAGTAAGTAGTTTTGCAGAAGCTGTATAATGTTTTTAGTATGCCTTGTTACATTTTAATAGTCAGTCTATTAAAACTGAGTGGAAAACTCAGAATAAATATTTGCTTCAAGAATGGGCCTAGATGTATCTTTTATGATTTTCAGTGGTTTTATTGCTACTCCTTGTACTGCTTAGGACACCTACATGAAAACATCCTGGGGTTTAAGAACTCGTTTATTCAAACAAACAACACTTTACCAGACATGACTGAAGGAGCTCATACTTCTGATGTGATATATAAACAGCAACTCATTATCCTCTGATATTACACTTAACAGCTGAAGAAATGAGTTACATGTAACAACAAATTGATTCTAGTTTGTTTAGAAGAAGAAAGTAAGTTAGGTTTTGTAAAAGCAACCTTTTCTGATTTTAGTATAAAAAATAAGCATCATGCAAGAATCAGTATCTTTGATTGCATATACAACAATATATACAACACCTCAGCTCAAGGTGGTTAGCAGCTCTTGTTGTTTCTCCTTAGCAGCTCACCTATGTCTTTTCTCCCTCCTCCATCACTGAAGGGTGCTGTGTCCCACTAGGGTCTAAAACAAACCCATTGTTCACCTGCTCTGTAAGATGTTAGCAGTCCTCCTTCTCTGCTGATTTTAAAGGGACTCAGATTTTTCAAGGGGTTTAATTCCTGTTTAGAAAGTTTATGCTGCAGAAGTCCTGGGTATTCAGCAGCTGGCAGGGTAAAGCCTTTCTTTTCTACTGATTTGCCCAGGTGCACACAGTCCTTCCCATCAGAGGCTAGCTCATAGTGGTCACTAAGGGTCAAAGCGACTTGTACCTTCCACAAGGCTGGCACATTCAGAAGTCACTCAGTATGTGAGCAGCTCCTACCCATCACTATTGTTTTCAGATAATCACCAGTGTGACTAATTGTTGTATTTCAGAGTTCTGCCACAGTGCACTATTGTATTCAGATCAGAATAGGCAGGAACAGAGAATTCAAAAAGGAGGGTAAAGGCTTTTAACTCCTAATCTTCAACTAAAACCTGGCCCAGCTAATGAGTAAAGGCTTTTTATTGTATCAGACAGATGTTTGGTTGCCATAGAGAAGTAAGCTGTGGTTCTTATTTCAGTGCCTAGGCTAGCAAGCCAGTCCTTACATGCCAGCATCCATCCTTGCAGCAGGAACCAATTGTGCTGTCTTGGGAGGAGCTAAAATATGAATAGGCACGGTGAGAGGATGAAAATGCTGTGCTCCATAGGCATAGGAAAGCAGGCATGCTGCTACATGATCTAGGTAACCAGCACTTAATGTCGTAAATCTCATACTTTCAGTTTGAAGTATAAATAAATTCTTATTAAGGAAGTATAAGGAATTACTGAATTTATACATGAGCTGATGTGTATATATGTATGGCTGAGTCCCAAACTTCCCTTACAAAGTTTCTAAATGTCCCTTGGTTATGATGATATAGTAAGTTATTGCTTGGCCCGGAGAGCTGACATTTATAACTATACTAAAAGGTTTCCTCTTAGGAGCAAGAGATAAAACCAGCCCGACCTTTCTTCTCTGCAGTTTTATTCCTCTAGATTGTAAGCAAAAACCTATTTCTTGTACTAAAACTGAGTCAAGCTCTTCTTTCTTCCCAAGCCTCTATGCCAGCTTGTTCTGCTGCACCGCACGGAGTCCTTGGAGTTTTCACCTGGGGCCATGCTCAGTGGTTTATCTGTACCCCCGCTTTTGTTTGTCAGCTCTGTCTGCTCTGGACAGGCACTGCAGCACCAGGACAGGGCAAATCCTATGCACAAGGCCACGGCTGCACTGGCTCCAGCTGCTCTGCCAGCTTCTTTAGCTCTGCCCAGCTTCACCTTTTCCAAGGGCTGCTGCAACCTGGCCAGCTCAGGGATCATGGTGCAGCTCTCCTTCTGTTCCACTGCAACTTCTCCCTTTGCCTGAGTGACACCCAGCCACACACAAACAATGAGGTATACAGGGAGTTCATATTAAACTCTGAAAATATTGTTTAAATCCAGGTATAGACAGACTTCTAGAAGCTGACATTATGGTCCAGTTTGGCAATGTTATTTCATGGTAGCCAAAAATTATACTAAAAATATTACTCTTACATGCACAAGATTCAAAGGCACCATTTCTCAGAAAATATTCCTTGCCCAACATGGTTACCATTTCTTGGGAATTCACTATCAGCTATCTAACTGTGCAACTGTCTCATAAGAAATTTTATCTTGTTTAAGATGATGGAGATTTCATAACTTCTGCTAGCTTAGCTACTACCGTGGGTTTTTTCTTCTGTACAGAATGTGACTTTAGTCCTTTAAACTGTTTAAATAAAATATGAACCTTAATCTTACAGTCATAGATTTTGTAATAATTGTCCCTTCTTCGGAAGAAGAAAAGAAGAAAAATGAGCAGGTGCTCCCCTGGGATACCAGAAACTGCAGTCAGAGGAAAACAGTCAAGTTTTAGAACAAAATGCATGTGTCTTAGATAAAAGCTTTCCATATATAAACGGTTTGATTACTAACACTGCCAGTATATTCATAGAAGTGTTATAAAAATTTTGTGGCAAAGATTATATATTATTAGCCAGAGTATAACTTTTTTACAAGAAGGTCACCATCAGGCTCAAGACTGCTACCCTTAGCCTTACACCCTATCATTGTAGTGCTTCCCTTTATCTGCTCCTCTTTTTGTAGCTTAAAATTTGTATAACAGAAAAAAACCCCAATCCAGTAGGGTGAATCATGTTATAGATAATGGTCATCTAATTCCTTGGAGAGGACATCCATGGATATGCGCAACCAGCTCCCTCTGAGAAACACAAAACATATGTGAAGTTGGATTGGCACACAATCTTGCTGTAGTTAGGTCTGGTCTTTAATCTTGGAGAATGTATCTCCAGCAGATCCTTGAGATTCTGCAATTTAACATGTGCATCTATTACACCCTCTCAAAGCTGGGACACATTGGGCATATTTTGTCTTATGGAACAATTTAAGTCTTTGAACTGTTCAAAAGCTTAGCAATGACAGAAACCTGGCTACATTAAAATAATTTGTTTAGACTCCATGAAACCATACCAATGGATCTTCTTTGGTGTATGATTTCACCTTTAGCTAGGATTTATTATCAAAGTTATTTTTTCATAAGGGTCTTTTGTATTCTACTGTCTACAAAACATTATCTCTGGAAGACTCACCTGAGGTAAGAGAACTTTGTGCTAAAATGTAATGGTTCAAGTTCCTGACTTGTGAGTTATAATTATTAAGTTAAGAAGAAAACAAAAAGCATAAAGAATAAAAAGGGAAAAAAGAGAAAATGAAATGTAGCAGTAAAGACACTGCTTTTACCAGTATACAGAAAGCAGCTGGAGTGTGGCATGTTGTGTAGCTGGATCACCAGCAGAGCACAAAGTGTACAGCTGTGCATATCAGGCAGCCAAATGTTGTGTTTAAAGCATGCTAATTAACCAGACCATTCCCAGAATAAGGAGAAAGAAGTTGCCCAAAGCGATTGCACAATATTTCATTCTTTTTCATCTATCCATTCAGCTAAGCAGTTCACATGCCAATAAACTTCAAGCATTTTTTAAAAAATGTGGATTACTTGTCCAACTGTTGAAAGATCTGAAGATTTTTCTTAAGTATTTGTAGCTACCCTGAGTGATTTTTTGTCAACTTAGGCATTGTCTTTCCTCAGTTACAGTGGGTGAATGTGCTAAATATTAAACTAATGAAATTTATTGACAGTTGTACAATAGACCAGATTCATTTACGTAGGCAGAAATCCATTAACATTACTGATAAAGATCGCTTCCTAGGCATCTTTTCCAGGACACCTAAAACACTTAGCTGCCCAGATCTTCTGAATAATGGTGCAATTCTTTAACCTCTTCAAAGGTTTACTGGTAGAATATGGTAAACCATAAAAGCATTTTCAGTTGGAAATGTCCAATTGCTTTGTAATGAGATAGGATCTACAATCTCAGAACATTTGGTTTAGATCCGTTTAAGTAATGAAAAGTGTTCACGCTTATTCCAGTGTTTCAGACTAAAAAATGGGATGCACACACACTATCATAATCACATGTCATGCAAGACATCTTTTAAAGCTGGAAATGCTGTTAGAGAAAAGTCTTATGAGTTTTCAGCCCCTCCACTTTAAAATTCTGTTTCCTCTGATGTTTCAATAAAGGTATAAGCTGCACATATTTTTAATAACAATCAACTGCATAAATACTTCAGTTACATAAGTGATTCAGCCTTGACAATTCTTGAGCAAACTTGTCCTAACTGGGAGCCAGAAGCAGCTCCTTTTCAGAATGATCTTATTTTAGGGAATGGTTGTCTGGAACATTTCTCAAAAGCATGAACTGAGATCGTTCTACAGTTAATTCACTCCGCACCTGTGGCCATCACCAGCTGCCAGTCCATTTCTCCAGCAGCCAGAATGCATACATCTCAATTGGAAACCTTAAAATCAAAGTACAAATCATTCTGCAAAGCAATTCCAGACACTGACACTTTTTCAGGACAAGTGTTTTCTAACAAATAGTATATCCAGAGCTAAATATAATACAACTGTGCCATGGAAGTTTGCAGCTACTCTTGCTTTTGTTCAGACAATCACAAAAGTGCTTTTCCAGCCAAATAATTTGCCTATGTGCATATCCCAAAGGTGTACAGAGTTTTGGACAGGAAAAACAATCAGGACACTTTGTCAAATTAACTTTTCTTTGGGGGAGGTGGGAAGATACATTGTCAGAGGAGAGTTGGTTTTGTTAATTAGCAAGTGTGTTTATGCAATCATCTTCTGTCTAATTAATTTAAATCTAATAAAACACAACATGAACTCCAAGTACAAAGGAATTGATCTTATTGTCAGGCCTTTTCATAAATAGGAACATTTATGATTGCTTTAGCAATTAACAACTGAAATCATGGGAAAGCCAGCTCCTAGTCACTATAAATTAGTGTATCTCAATTAGTTTAAACATGGTAATATCAACTTATGCTAACTAAGGACTTGACCTCAAATGGAGTTAAAAACTGTTTAAACAACTAGAAGTAAAATGTATAAACACCTATAGTAACATCCAGTAGCAGGTCATACGATATTGGCCATGCTTAGAAACCTGTGGAAATATACTAAAAATCCTCAGTATGTCCTCTTCACCCACACGTGACAGTGTAAGCTGTCTATGAAATATTAAGTATATCATTCCATTAGTGTCCTCATCCATAGCCACAAAGCCTACACGACATTTTCTATATCATTTCTTCACACACAAAGATGAAGAAAATGCTCACTTCAAAAAAATCAGCCACACAGACCAAGATTTTTCTGCTGAAAAACAAATGAGACATTTTTTACAGGAATTTATCTGATATCCCTTTCTATGTAAAGTGATTCAGGAATGCTGTTTTGAGCTCACTATCCGCACATCACTTTGTAAGAAGAAAGCCTAGATTCTGCTTCTACAGGTCAGGCTTCATGCAGGACTAGCATCTCCCATAACACAGTGCAAACTGATACTTGTGATGTCTGCATGGATAAGGCGCTCAAGTCCAGTGTCAGGTGTATTAGAGCACAAGGGCACTACCTCAGGACTTTTGAAGTCTGGCCCCTGTGAGGTAACGTGTCACTCTGGGAAAATTTAGCTTAATTTTGAAAAAAAAAAAAAAGGAAAAAGATCTCTGACTACTTTAATAAGCTGAAAGATAATGCTTCAACTTAAGAAATGCCAAAAAGTTTCTGGATTCATATTTTTATGGAATTTTCATTATAATTTTTTTTGTCCTGATTTGAGGAAAAAAACAAATGTTAAAATACGCAAGTTTCCTGTGGGATAGAAGTTCCAAATTTAGTTCTGCTACAGCAGACATAAAAATAGCATTATCATAATATAGAAAGATATGCATTTTCCCTGAGTACACATACTTCAGTAGTCTTGTCTTCCCCTGACTTCTCCAAGAGGACTTTTCCTACCATTAGGGTAGGAAATGACCTTTCCATGTTAGCTTTTTTATAGATCTGTGTGCTTGGTCTTTGTGTCCCCAGGCTTCTCAAACTCAAGCAAAAAATTAAATATTATTTGTGCATCAAAGTAAGTTAAGAAATACATACCGGGTAACACCAAGTTGCCAGCTAGTGAATTTTAATTATCTGAGTGGGCTGCCAAAAGGAATTTTTACCAAGCCAGCAAGGTACCTTAAGGGCTGGATTTCTGCCAGTTTCAGTGCCTTTCTCCTAACCCATCTGTATTTTTTCTTCCTGGTGATCTCTGATCATTCTTTGGTGCTACCTCTGCTGCATCCTTGCGCATCTACTTTACTCCAGAACTCCTACACTTTAAAGCATCAGTGAAAGTGCTGATAATTAAACTGGTGCCAACCATGGAGATAGTTTCTCAGTTTAGGACCTTCATACTTCCAACATGAAAAAGGATGCATGCAAGGGAACCAAGTATAAAGATAAAAAGTCCTGTAAGGATAATGGTAAAGCGTGAGTCATTGTCTCCAATTGAGGTCCCAGTCAAAGGCACCTGGGGTTTTTGAGGATGCTTCAAACTCACCTCAGTGCAAACCCCTGGACCCTTTCTCTTCAATCTCTTTCAAAATGTAGGCCCCACACCTCAGAGTTCCCATCCCCTTAATTCCTTCTTTCCAAGCCTCCAAATCCTTACTCTCCTATCTTAGTGTCCTTTCTTTGGTGTTTCAAGCTCAGATCTACCACCTTTAAATCTCCTTCTGTCTCCCACCATCCTGTCTTTCTCTTTACAGAGATGTCACTTCTCAGTAACTCACCTTCACCTCTGAGAACACAAATCCTCTCAGTTCATTTCTTTTCTACCTGACACAGTGTGCCTTTTCATTTCAGCTCCCTACTTATCCCATGCCTCCAGCCACCACTTAAGTCCTTGATACTTAAAATCTTCCTTTTCTTCTCTCTGTCCTGACCACCACACACAGACAAGACTGACAGCCTTGAGGTCACCTCTGGTTTCTCACTATCTTTCTACACAAGTAAAGTTCTGGCTCCTGGTAGGAATTACTCACACCATGTTTCAGATTGCAGTTACCCAAAGTCTTTTTCATTCAAATGGAAAATATCAGGGCACTAAGCAGCACTACCCAAAGCATTCCCAATTTCTAGTTAGGGCCTTATTCTCTTCTGATTTTTGTGATGGCAAATGAGAATTATATACATTCTAAACAATTAATTTAAATTAATATGAAATACATACTACAGAAAGCTAAAGTTCAGCCTATTTGAATGATGAGAACCCTATCCACCACCGTACACTGTAACAGTTCACATACCTTTAGTATGTTCGCTTACTACCAGCACACCCGAAATAGAATGAGCTTGAGGTTATCAAACTGTGGTTTTGCTCACCAAATCCAACTTTACAAGCTTCTGATGAAATGTTAAATGCAGCAGTTATAATGTATTCTCATTCCACACAGATACTTGGAAGCTATTTCTGTTGCAATGTTTTCCTTCTGAAACCTCATTCACCGACTGAGAAAACCATTTGCCCAGGAAGGTTCTGAGCGAAGAAAATCTCATGGGTGTATGCTATAATTTCCCAAACAGTCCATAAACCAGTAGAAATGTCCATACTCTTTTTTCTTTTTTTTTTTGGTAGTAATATTCAGCAATTCACATAAATTGCATGAAATAAACTTCTGTGTGGAGTTTGCCTTCAGCTTTAGGCATTTCCATTTCATAGTCAGTAAATACTGTGTCAGTCCCAATCAACTTGGCATCTTGCACAATCAATAAACACGGTGTTTTAAACAGAAGTGTCTGTGATGCATGCTGTATGGCCTACATAGGAACCATTCTTTCACCATCGCCTTCAGTTTTATTGGTTTTAACCCAGTTAAAGCAATTAGAGCAGTAGATTGAGTATATATTATGCAGCCATCTGACCACCATCTGAGACCTGCATCAAGCCCAATAAAGGCAGATGTAAAGGAACAGTTTGCTGTGCTGCCAGACTGAGAGCCACGGCTATCTATCTCCTTTCTTTGTCAGGTCAGGAGTACTCAGACTGAGGAAGCAGTCCCAGCAGGTGATGCTCAGTAACTAGACACTCAGACACTCCATCTTGCTCATAAAGCAAGGTTATAGAGACTCTTTTTATTTCTGTTGACATGCTTACTTCTTTACTGGTTACTAAATTACTCTTACAAGGCCTGTTTTATATACCCATACTCATCATATTAGCTGTAAGTGAAACAAAATACAAGTCTGTTTCATATTAGGGTCCATCATATTACATTATAACACTCATATTTTCCCACAAATTAGCACATTTAGAAATTGTTTTTAATCAACTTTTATATACATGTATCAATAAGCATGAACCATTTGTGATGGTTTTGTGCCTTTGCTGGTACGGTGTTAAGAAAAGGTTTTAGATGATTGTCAGATATGCAGTATCAAACAATTTTAGCTAACTCAGCTATTCTGATTAAGATTTCTAATGTATATTTTGGGTAACTTCATACAAAGTCATTTTTAAGCCTAGCTAATTTGAGAGGACAGACAAGTTTAAAGCAACCTCTCTGCGGCATAGTATTAGGTGCACAATATCAAGAAAACAGTCAAGGATCATCTGTAATCAAAGGCCAGGAAGAAGACAAATTCACATCCTGCAGGACAAAAAGCACTGGTGTAACCTGGTACAATAAGTGTGCTTTACTGGGGATACCTGTAACCACTGCCAACTACTCTTTTACAAGCCACCAAGACAAAATACTCACAAACCAATCATCTAGCATCTCTTCTATACATCTTTACAGATTTCTAAATTAAGACGTCCATCCTCTATTGTCCTAAAATGTACATTGTAGCAATACATAGGTGGGGTTTTTTTTACTGTTTAGCAGAAAAACATGAAAATCAATGACAGCTTAAAGTGAGTTAGTAGATCTCGTTTTGTCTGAATAATCTTAGTAGTTCAGATTTACCATGTCGCTGGTAATAGAATTACACAAACATGAATCCTGTAAACCAGTGTGATAATATCATTGTCCTCTGTATATTTTTTATTTTTTTTTTAATGGGCTATTGGGCTAGCTGGACTACTCAGACTAAGTTCTACAATGATCCCAAAAAGAAAGCTGAGATTTGGGGCTTTGACATTTTTTATCATCTTTGCAATACATCCAGGAAATGGCTCCTCCTTCAACTGTATTTAATTTTTGACAGAAAAAGAGAACTGAGTTTGGAGAGTCAGGATCATTTCAGTAATCAACAGCAAGGTAGACTTACAGTCCTGTATATTCATTCATTAACCATGAGTCTAAAATATGCATTTATACTCTAGGAAATGACTTTTTTTAAAAGTAGTTCAAATTCTTCTCTAAATGAAATTACAGTTTGGGTTTTCATGGCCTGTGTATGCTCAAAGTTGGAGTTATACAGACATAGAGTTCAGAAAAGTATGGGTTCACTCTGTATATGACAGCATTGGAAAGAACAAACAGGCACAAGTGCACTAATCTCTGGGCTGCTAAAAGATGACAGCTCACAGCTTCTTGAAGTGACTTTACTGACCCCTACAAAAAATGAGAACTAGAGAATAAAAATTAGAAAATGCAGTTTTAAGGAATATAATAGCAGATTCATGCTTTGTGCTTACACTAGATTAAGAAAGCTACTTTAACAAAAGAGATACAGTGCAACGATTCCAAGAATTTTAATGCTTCTTTCCCCAGTGATGCATTTGATTACTGCAGTATCCATAAATTATGGAAGAAGAAACTGGGCATATTAATAAGATTTAAAATGCTCTTTATTCTCCATTCACAAATTGGTTGATTGTTTACATTGCCAAATTTCACGTGTGGGAAGATAATGTAAACACAGTTATCCCATGGATGTAGTCTGATGTTGGAATAGAGCTTAAATTTATCTTCTCCAGAAAATAACTGTGCTAGGAAATACATGATATTTGCCTATTTACATAACCGCCAAGGAGAGTATCTCTCTAGTGGGAAAGTCTGAACACGGAAATAAATCATTTCTGCACAAGACTGGAAGCTCTTCTCCCACTTCCCCATCACATGAAGCAGAGTGATTCGCATCAAAAGAAAAAAATTAAAACCCACACTGCTTAAATCTCATAATCCTGCAGATAAAACTGTTAAACATGGAAGAATTACATATGATGACAGTAGGCAAAGATTCATTGGAAAATGAATCATGAAATTAAAACCTTTTTCTTTTCATTAAGAACAAAAAATTGATCACAAATCAGTAAACTTGATGTACCTTCCTTTTTAACAAGAAGGCTGAAGGCTTCTGTAAAGAAATCTAAAAAGAAACAACAATTACAGGGAGAGTAGGACACAAAAGAAGTCCAAAGACACATTTCTGAAAAATAAACAAAATCATACTGAGAGCAGAAAAACAAGGACTCCAATAAGGAGTGCAAATCTCATTGTAAAACCAGACAATTTGATCTCACGGTATCAAAATTCAGTTTATTCAGGTTATTAAAACTTGCTGAGCATTTCACTAGAGGTAATTACCATGATAAAGCAGACAAGCAACCATTTCAAAGTTAGTTTGCAACCACGCTTTTTCAATTCTTACCCAATTAATAGTAGTATATTTATCAAAAGTATTGTTTCCATAGTAATATGTTAAAATACAATCAAGGGTTTCCAACTCTGCCCCTAGACATGGAAAATTGAATTAAGAGCCTTAACAAGAAGAATGGATTTTTATTGTGAGTTGAAATAGAGGAAGTAGAAGCAAAGGGATATTTAACATCAAATGAAAGTTATTTACGAAAACATCCTGTAGGCCCATTAGTTTGTCATATCTTAGCCCAGTGCTACCAGCTCCCCTCAGCAGAATATGTGTGTTCAGTGTTTTTTAAATCAGACAAGCTCTACAGCCAAGAACAAAGATTGAAATCAACTGGAAAGTAAATTTGCTTCAGTTTCCAACCACATGGCAGCATATGAAGACAAGTGAGAGTCATCATCAAGACATACCAAAGAACTACTGTCAAAAAACTTTTTTTGCAGAGCAGAGCATGTGAAATTAAGTGGAAGAACTAAGATTTACCACGTATTCTCCTAGGTATGTGCATGACAGTATGATAGTAAATTCCATGACCACACAAAGGTATGGATGAATGTGTATACATTCATATACACTACTCATACATAAGGACATACAAATTTGCAGTGTATGTAAAAGACAACATTAAAAAGGTGAAAATAGTACTTCAGGTTTCCTAATTACATCTCTGTATGAATTCTTCACACCATTTGTTATGTTTGCTTCTATATTCACTCATTAATATTTGCATAGAAAGAAATCTCCCCACAGAAATCTAGCTGAAAAAAAAAAAAAATAACAGTTCACCATATCAGTTTTTTTTTTTAAAAAAAGTTAAGTAAGCTTTTGCTTCCTTCTCCCTGGCTGAATGAGATCACTTAATATTTCCCTAACAAATTCTTTGTTTTAAAAGCCAAACTGGATAATATTTTTAAGAGCTTAAGCATTCTTCTGAAAGTTTGGCACACTGTTTAATGGAATTTTATTCTACATCTTTTTTCTTTTTGAAAATATCAAAGACACCTACAATTATTTAGGCAAGGTAAAACAATTTGAAACTATTTCTTTTCAATCTGTTAAAGCTGTTCAATGAACAGATGAAAGATTGTTGTAACATTATTGTGCAGCATAGATAAGTGAATCATAAAATCCAGATACAGGTGCAGCTCAACAAGTATTAAAAACTTTTAACACTTTCCTGACTTTTTTCTGAGTGCTCAGAATTACTTAAAAAAAGGATCATTAGTACAGACTCTGCAAATTTTCTAGCACACACTTGTTGTCTTGGGTGACTATTTTACACATTCAATTTTAAAAGATAAAAATAAGAAATACTTAGCACTTACAGCATTTTCTTCATTCTGCTATATCTTATATCTATTTTAAATTACAGATGGTGCCATGTTACAACTATATCTATCATGCAAAGACATCTACAGAAGCTAATCATGCATAGTGTGCAACTTTGTCATTTCAAACCCATAAGTATTTTACAAAAATAACTTTATTTATTTATCTTGGGTCAGGATCTTCTAACCTTCACAAGTCTTTCATTTATAAGTTAATAATCATAGAATGGCTTGGGTTGGAAGTGACCTTTAAAGATCATTTAGTCCAACCCGCCTCTGCCACAGGCAGGGACTCTGCCTGTTAGCTTGTCCTGTATTCAGTCATAAAAGACCATTCCCACTGTGAGAAAAAAATATCCCGTGAATAACACCTATATTTATAGAAAGTCTCCCTCCCCAGGTCATTACTTGTTCTTGCACACCTCAAGAATAACTCCATTGGTTCCAGGTATGAGACAGAAAATCATACAAAAAAAGAGCCCATGAGGTTGTCTAGTCTGTCCCCTTGCCTAAACAAGATTGAGTTTTGTCCTGCTTGCTAACGTGTATCTAGTAAAGTGCAATTCGTCAGCAGTGGTTGCAGCTCTTCAGGTATAGGTAAGGAAGAACTGTGTACTTTAATTCCCCAAAGTATAATGTATTTGTAACCTTTCTTTCATTTTATTTGATCCCTTTTCATGACCTCAAAAGAAACCTTTCCAAGTAATCCTTAGAGCTTTCTTTAGTTATTTAGGCTATTTTCTAAATATCTTCTTAGTGATGACTTAGCAAATTTAACTTTTTTCTTCAAACAAATATACCATCTCTCACCATGGTTTCCATCTTCTCTTTCTTCTTTCTCATTTGGCAGCAGAGGAATTTCCAAAAAGATAATCTATCTTTCAAGCTGGTCTGCTTTTCACGTCTCTATTCCCTGAAGTGATGTTCCATGATAAAAACAAAACAAAAAAAACCCTGAGACATATTTCCATCTGTATTATAATCAGAAACATCAATTTGCAAAGTTAGACAGTTCCTTTAAACAATTGTCCGTTTCCCCACTATAGATGTTTGTTGATGAAACTTTTATAGTCTTGCTAACAGACTCTCCTGATATGTCTGAGGTTTGTTTGTCTTCAGGAACAGAGAATTACCTGGTTTTCCAATTTTTTGTATCACAGCTATCAAGGGGATGTTCTCCCAAGTCCCCCTGTAAGATTGCCCAAGGGTTTGTTGTTTTGTCCAGGCAACAGAAAGTTTTCTAAGTCACTTTGGTAGCTTTTCTAATCTTTCTCTGAAGTCCCTTAGGGTCCTATTTTATTTTTCTGCGCTGGGATTTGGGAAAAGATGTTGCTTGCCAGCCAGTGACAGATGAGTCTGCTCTTTTTTCAGGGGTTGGTAAATACAGTTCAGACTGGAATGTACCAATCACAGACTTCCCAATGTTACTTCAATTTAACTGCATAGCTGACAACTACTGGCACCGTTCCTGCAATGGCTGTTTTCTTACTGAGAAGCTATATATATTTTAAAAGGCCAATTCAGTTGAAATAAATTACAGGATAAAGAAATCTGAAAAGATACTTCTGTCCTTCAAATTCCTGCTATCAATTTCTATTTTCTACACAAAAAGAAGCTTTCATGAGCATTTATTCAATAAACACTGAGATCTTGAAAAACATTTGTTACCAAAGCCCTTTAAAAAACAAATTTTTAGGTACTGCAAGGTATGTTCAGATATTCATTTGGTCAGATCTGGATAGTGCTGCCCTGACTTTCAACTCAGTGCCATAGCACCACTATGTCTCATGCCTGTGTAAGACCCACTGCACATTTATTATATAGGGAAAATTTTATAACTGCAGGAATTGCTAGCATTATGTGACAGTAAGCAAAGACCAGATTGAGTCAAGTAAGGCAAAACCAGCTGTCAAAGGCAGAAAATGCATGACAAAACATGTGCTTTCATTTGTATAAGCATATGAACAACAGAAACACACATGTAAGCAATTGCTTTTTATTATGGTTGCTTCTCATCTCTGTTTCCACTGGTTCCAGCTATAATTCTATTATGATAAAGTGACTTGTTCGTGTGTCCTCAGCATTGCAGATGAGTTTCCTCCCACTAACATCAAATATGAATTTTGCTACTCTTTTCACAAAATTGAAATCAGGGCCATGCTGTCCAGTCAGTCCTGTCCTCTTGCATAGTCAGGCTCTCCTCGTGATTTTAATAATAGGGTATCCCAGTGGCCACCAGCAAAAATGAACAGTTATTTCTTGAAATGGGGATTTAGGAAGTAAAGTGATGTAAATATCTATTAACACCCAGTCTAAACTTTTTTGACTATGTGCAGCGAAATAGGCAAAACTTGTACTTGTTCAGGCTTGGCTCAATCTGAAAAAAAAAAATTCCTTCTTCTTCAGCAGGTGTAAATGGTTAATCGAGAAACAGTACAAAAAACAGCTTGCCTACACTTTCAGATAACCATGGAAATATAGGTATTTGCTTCCTGCAGATTCTCCTGTCTGTGTTTTAACCTCCATTTCCCACCACTTTCCCATCTGATTTATGAAATGGACTGCTCGGTTAGCTTAATGACAGCAACAAGCCACAAACAAAACTTCAGCTATATCACTGGGAAAAGTTTTACATATATATTTTTCAGTTCTTTGGCTCTGGGAAAACAGTCTTATATCCTGATGTTAGGAAGTCTGTCACAGTATCTATAGAGTTTTTTTCTTTAGTGTATGTACAGTAAATAAATAACCCACTGACCCAGGTTGGAAGTTGCAGCAATACATATATACTACGCATATGTTAACTTGTGGTATTGACTTGAAAACTGCCTTTAGGCTTTTAAGACCACCATTATGGTCAGATAAGTGATTACATTTTCTATTTACATTGAAGGGATAAGAGGCTTTCTTTATTTGTTGAAGATTTTACTATCAATCATTTTAATCCTGCTGATGCTGGGAGACAACGTGCTCTGGAAGTGTAAACAGGAATCTCACTTCCCACATCCCTTTAGGAGAGTTGAGAAGTGAGATACTCAGCTGGTTCCACTTTCCTATCTAACACTGAGATGTGAGACAGAAAGGCCAAAGGCTCGCTTTCAAAATCCTAGCTAAGTGATTTTTCTATCAGGCAAGAAAGTTACCTTTTTACTTATATTGTAAGTCCAGACTATGCTGAACCTATTGAGATAAAAACATGAAAGTTAATAACATTAACTTAACTAACTTAACATAATTAAATTAACATTAAGTCGAGCATGCAGTGTGTACCAAGTCCAGAATAAATCAGCACTTTAAAAGAGTGATGTAAATAACTACTTCTACGGTCAAAATAATTCAGAAAAGGTGCATAAACGTATCTGGTGAACTCTCTTGTTGTCTTTCCTTACCAAAGGGCAGAGCAGAGTTTCAGCCACCATGACTCTGAAGATAAGCCGCCCTTGAGTTAAATGAACTGAAACTGCAGAACCAGAATCAATTTCAGTGTCAACATGGCAACCTATTTTCCTTCCACTCACCTGGAAGATCTGAAACACTAGCCCTGGAAAAGGCAACGTTCCCACTGAACATGAGTTCTGATACAAGTACACAGACCTATCCCAAAGTACAAGAGATCAGAGAACAGGGAAAAATGTCCCTCTGTTCCTTTGCAAGTTTGGAAAGCAGCAGCCTTCTGACAGGTAATGCCTCAAGTCACCAGGTACAACTCATTGTCTGCTCATGGTTATGCCAAAAACCATAGCAGAATCAACTGTACTCATACAAAGTGGAGGTGATTCCTCAGGATGGAATTCATGAGTAAAGTACAAAAAAGTCTGTAACCACATTTGTCCTAGATACAAGTTTTGGCTGGGAATGAATAAGGAGTCTCAGTTACCCACTTGAACCTGTCCTGGTTGCAGGAATTGTTACCCAGCATGAATGTACTTCTCATTGCTAGAGCTGCAGGAACAAAGTATACCAAAGTAGGTGAAAGACCAGTAGGATAATGCACCTAAATGCTTCTTCCTGTATAGATCACTTTTATAGTACACAAGGACAAGGGCATACTGCAAGGTTCTCCTCCATCCCTGAAGGGCTTTGTACTACCCCAGGACCTTCCAAGCCTGACTGAGCATGAATCAGTGAGATCTTTGCAGACAATGCACAATTTGCACAGGCATGTACCAACCATTATTAGTGAAAAAGAGAATTATAGGATCAGACAGGGGGAAATGTCATGAAATGCTGAGACACATGCACATCCATAAAACTAAAATGAAAACCAGAATTAACTAAAACAGAACAAGAGGTTTACTTATGTATTTTCAAGTGGAACAAATTCATCACAATGATCACCCGAGAAACTATCAATTTACTCTGAAAAACAAATAATGTGACTCCAGCAGTTGCTGTATTCTTCAGGTAATTTATGTGGGAAAATCATATGCTTATATACAGCAAAATTGGCAAGTTTTTAAATTAAGTTTTCCAAAAGCTTTTGTTAACCATGAAATATGACACTATAAGAGCATATGCCATGTCTTCTGGGCATAATCTTTCTTAGAGTAACATAAATCAGGAGTTACTTCAAAAACCCTGAAAATAAATTC
Source organism: Coracopsis vasa (assembly GCA_026283785.1). Taxonomy (NCBI): domain Eukaryota; kingdom Metazoa; phylum Chordata; class Aves; order Psittaciformes; family Psittacidae; genus Coracopsis; species Coracopsis vasa. Next base: position 6,703 of record JANHGB010051629.1, on the reverse strand, counting down.
TGTATGAAAGAAATTCAAAGCCAGAGAGTGTTCTGAGCTGATTGGGATAAAGATATGAGGATATAACAGCTCTTTCCAGATTGTATAATTTATTAGGATGATGTAAAGTTTCCAAGAAGCTGGTTATTTGATAAGGAAAAAATACTGCACAAAAGTGACTAGGCAACACCCCATGAACTTGGTATCTTCATGTTAGGTTTTCTTCCTGCCTCAGATGTCTTGTGTCATAACCCAGCTGGCTGTGTACCGTAATAACTGAGGAGGCCCTGTGTGTTTAGCAGACCATTTTTCTACCAGTACTTCTACTAACAGGGCTCCAGAATTAACACAGTATAGATACTGGCAACAAATGTTTGGCTTAGGACCCTTTCTTCACTCTCTTCCTCTTTTCTCCATAGTTCAAATTATAACTAAAAGAGTTAAAAATTGCTTAATGCTGAATCACCCTTATCTGCAACTCCCAATTCCTTTACGAATGACTGAAATTCTCCTGAAGCATGCAATGATGGGAAAAAAAGTACCTCACACTCATGATTTGTCATACAGCCTTGAGATAAGAGCTTAGCTAAAAGACTTGGCCAAGACAAATGAACTAGAATGCACGTGTGGGTGCTAAACATAAAATAAAATTGAGAATGGTTATTCCTTCCCATTTGTTGCCTTCCCTTAGGTCACCTTCCAGGATATCCCATTTTGCAGATCAGGGCTTCTGTCAGATTGTTGTGTAGTATGAATTGTAGTGCCTTTCCTCAGGGACCAATGAGGGATAAAAGCAAAGGGAGTGGGCTGTGAGTCTAGCTGACAGCTTTAGACGACCTTAGAAGTCCCCAAAGGTAGGTATACTGGGGAATGTGGGAGAGTATGTGGAAAGCTGTGCACAGCTCTACTCTCTTCTGACTACTTGGGTAGGGAACTAAATATTTTTCTTACAGGAAGCAAGGTTAACCTCTTTCTGGTCTTCCAAACGTCAGGCAACAAACCTAAATGATTTCCCCATCCTAATGATGGGGGGAAAAGAAAGTATTAAACCACAGTATATAGACAATATAAAATTTCTTCTGGGTATAAAATCAGTTCAAGCACTGCTTTTCCAGAACACATTTCAACGTTAGCCATGGCTGTGTATCTTCTCCCCTTCATAATGAATGTCAGCTTGCACTGGCCATTGGCCACCACTCCACAAGTTCCCTCTTTGCGGCTATTAGTACCAGATCAGAAACAAAATCACTTCAAGATGCAAAGTGTTGAGAGGTCCCACCAAAATACAAACTTATAGGGTTGAACTGTGTCAAAAAACATCCTGCAGCAATAATGTTATCCTGATAGCCTTTAAACAAGATTAAGTATTCTTTGCCTTCCAACAGCCTAACACTAGCACTAAAAAACTGTGTCATGTGCACTAGCTAATTTGACAAGAATGCGACTCTCAGCTCAAACTGGCTCTAGATCAAACCTGCCCTGGTAGGTGAGACAGTGAGGCACAGTGCTACTCAATGTGGAAGCTCAGCCTGAGGCATGACTACAAATATGGTATCACTCAGATAGGGAGAAAACATTTTGACACATGAGTTTTAGACTAGAAAATTCAATTCCTGTCAAAATGAAAACATCTTAAGGGAATGTGCTAATTTTTAAGACATTTTTGCAAGCATCAAAATCTTTACAACCCTTTTATTTTTTTGCATTTTGACAGCATCAAAATATTTTGTTTGAATTTCCTCATTTGATCTTGACATTTATTTTGACATCACATAGTAAAATGAGCATTTACTGTAGCTGAAAATTTTATATTATGATGTCTCAACATAATCAGAAAATGCTGTCAAAATATTTTAATGTTTCTCAAGTCTTCATTCCTCAAAGACTTTAGGACATTTGGTTTGCTTTAACTCAGGATTAAATAAGTGAGGAAATAACATAATTTCTCACTGGATAAGAATTCTCTTTTGTGAACTGCTCAAGATACTGCACCTAAATTTTATAATGCCTCATTTCAAAGCGTGTGCGTCATACAAAAATCCTCCTCTCCTTGAAAATTACTAGAGAGGGACCTTAATACTGTCAAAAATAAAAGAAAATTGAGAAAAAAAAAAAGTTTTTACAATGCTGTTTTTCTTACATGCCTGAAAAGACCTTGAGTTTGAGGAAAACAAAGTGGTAGACTAGAAGAATTTCATATTTTAGAGATACTGATTAAGACCAACTGAAGATTACTTTTTTCTCATTCTAATTCTAACCTAGTGGTTGCTGCAATACCCCTTTACTCTGGTCTCTGAATCCCTACTGTCACTATTCCCACCTTTTTTTTGAGGTGGGCTCAGTTGTGAAAGCTTATGTAGTGAAAAGTGGAAGTTTAAAAAGGAAGAAAAAAATATTGTAAGGGGTTAAAAGAAGATATTTCTGATGACTAGGATGCAAATTTTTAAGTTATAGTTAATATAAATCTTAAATCTCTTTTTTCTATCTTTTCTTTTAAAAAAACATATATTTGTGTATGCATAAAAACATATGTTTTTAAAAGTGTAAACCAGTCTATAACCCAATGACCTGTCTTCTTACCCTAAGAAAGCAAAAATTTGATCATTTCTCCTACCCACAATTTGATAAGCCTTGAGAAATCGAAAGTAAAGAAGATGTTAATCAGACTTTTGGTTACCAAAATAAGTACTACTTAGAGTTACTTTAGCATCCTTGAAATTTTTGGACAAAAACCAGTAAACAGTAAAAGGATGGCTTGAAGACATAAACTTTAAGTGCTCTTTAATTTAATTATTCCTTCAATTTTCAGAAGTAAAGACAAGCATTTCAAGAAAAAAACATTCTTATGTCAGAATTGATAATACGTTGTTCATCATGCAGGAAAAGAAAAAAGATTTGTACATTCTTGAAAGATGATAATAATGCCTGTGTCATAGTCCTGTAGCTAATACAAAATGACAGGCAAACTCCAGTTAATGTGAGGGCAGCAGATGTTTTTTCCGGAACAGAGAAACATGCTACAGAGGATTACATCCCTGAAAGAAAACTACTACATAGGATGTTATGTACCTATTAGATACATCACACACTTTCCCTCATGCCTCACTTGAAACCAGACTGATAACCTTGACCGGTTTGTAACTGAAGTGGTAAATGCCCCCTGTAAGTAATCTGTTTTATTAATCTTGTCAGTTTTCAGTATAAAAGATAAAGAAAAAAGAAGGTTTTAGTTACTTTTTCAGGCCCTGGGCCAGCATTCAAACTACTTGAGGAATGTTTCACCATCCAGTAGAACCAGGACTAAAATGGATAAACTTTCCCACAGTTTCTGCCAATGGGTTTGAATTCTGCCTATAATAACAGTCCTGCTATTCTCAGTACCAGGCGTCTTGCGAGCAGAGCTCTGTCCAAATTACATAAAGAATAAAAATGTGTACTAAGATGTAAATTTTAAGTTCATTTGCCTTTGTGGGTTTTTTTCAGATATCTACGCAAATACTGCTCATATCTTGTCAACATAACAAAAGCATGAATCTTTAAAAGAAATGGGAGCTGCTTGCTACTGAGGAAAAGCAATCTAATTAGCTAATAATGTTTCAGTGTCATACTGCCATGGGAAGACTAGTTCACCCTGTGTGAGCTGAGCAGAGGGTTATTCTAAAAGTGACTCAATCAAACGAAAACAAAGACGGCTAAAGTTGTTCGACTTGGAAATGGGTAAAGCACTTAATTTCCTATATTCTGCTTTGGAAATGCAGAAAAAAATAGTGTTTATTAACTCTTTGGTTGTTACCAGAAGTTTACAGTGTTTCTTAGATGAAGTAAATTGTTATAAATTTAAGCAAAATATTAAAAAATTATAACATGTCTAAAATGTCTTGTTTTCATTCAAAAGATGGATTTTTTTTTTAATTATATCTGGGATCTGAATTTGCCAGTAATTACCAGACTATGTGTCCTATCCACTCTATTTTAATCTATCACAATGACCTTTTTTCTGCATAACTCATTATAAGAAAATATTTTTGCATGGAGAGATTACTAAGGAGAAAAAAAAATCATTGAAAATAAGAGTGTAATGGGTGGTTCTATGTAGATGTGATACTGGAATGAAGATCCGAGTTACTATAGTTTTAAATAGAAAATCTGCATTTCATTCTCCTGCCTTCACCCTCAGGAAAAAGCAGGAGAGACCTGAAATAGCAAATCACTCAATGATCTGTGCTTTGCTTACTACTGGGAAATAAACTACCTGTTGTTAACTAGAAAGTACTATTTCCTTTATGCTATACAGATATCTGTCAATACAGCAAGTCAGACTTGTACCCATGCAATAGTCCTGTTGTTGAGGTTCCCTTCTAACCAGGATCCATCTGGCAGCTTTGTGGTCAAACTGGCTTTCTGACAGTTGCTTCTGGCCTGCTACCCTTCCCCAAGAGCTGACAGATGCCTGCCGTGTAAACATCTCTTCCTTTGCCTGCAAAGAGTCAGGAGTTGTAAGTCTGAGCTGCAGCAAGCACCTTCACATGGGAGAAAAACATGGCACTGAAGGGTTCTTTCCCTTTCACATATACATGGCCAACCTAGAGCTGGTAGCTGGATAAAAAAGCACTTGTAATCTAAACTGTGGTGGAAAACCAGGGCACCCTGCTGCATGATCTGGCCCTTTCACCAGGCTGTCCTCTAGGCAGTGGATCTTTTGTCACCATGACACAACTTTCTTGACATTTTCTCCACCAAGAAGGTCAGCAGTTGCATGCTGTTGCCTCTTGCTACATGAGGTAGTATGGCCAGGGGGAGTGTATGGCTTAAGGACCTTCCTGTTACCTGTGAGCTGGGGCACCTTGCTGTGGCTGGAGGCATTTAAAGGTTTCTTGAGCTGAAGCTAGTGACCAGCAACAGGCTGGGATGCTGTTAAGGTCTTCTTAATTTCCATTTGGGCCCTGTTCCCAATGCACCTGGCATCAGCCCAGCATTCAGGGATAATTAACACACAGCATCACATAAAAACTTAATTACTTTAACTACAGGCTATGAGAAAACCAAACAGGATCAAGGATATATCTAACTCTGGCCAAAACATGTTCTGTGTTCGTCAATACCTGCCCACTTTGGGACAGGTGAAGTAAGTAGCCTGGTCAGTGACTCATCCTGTCTGAAGTCTTTCCAGCATATTTGCACCTATTTTCTGCATTTCTTCTGTCCTGGTAGAAAGGTTTTCTCATGGGGTACATTCTGGGAGGATGCTTTGAAACCCAGCCTTGGCCTTGCCAGAAGGTTTAAACAGACTCACAGCAGCTACTGGCATGGGTCTAGGAGAAGTCTACACAGCTCTGTTTTTTTAATGTCACTTTTTGTCTCCACAAAAAAACTGTGCAGCACAGTTACAAGTGGCAGGTATGGGTCTGTCTGTGTAGATAAACAGCCTTTTGGAGTGGGAAGGAGGTGAGAGAAAAACTCGCTATTGGAAATGTCTCCCCAAAGGATTTTCTATTGACATTTGATTACATTTCACAGAATTTATTCCTGCAGTGTCCTACAGATAAGGTATGCCAAAACACTGGCTGAGTCTTTTCCTAAGCATAAATCCTACAGAGTGCAATCAAAGTGTCAGTAGCGAGCTCAATCTGTTCTGTATGTGAGTGCTGCAATGTAACTGTTAGGGGGTTTGATCAAACTTAAAGAAACCTGCTGCTTTTGGGGCACTGGGCTTGCTCCTCAGGATTTCTTCTGATTGCTTGGAAAGTCTTCACTTTCTAATTAAATAAATAATGGCAGGTACGTGAAGATGTCACTTAACAAATTTCTCAGCTGTTTTCAAGTCATAGTTTTTATGCTATCCTCTTCTGAAAACACAAAATGTGGGAGTGGAATGAAAAATTCCAACCAACTGAAGTATCGCTATGACTTATACCTCACTGCGTTTTCTCAAGCTGCTGGAGTTGAGTTATGAAGCAAAACTGATGAACCACTTTATTCCCCACCACCACATTCAGCACTACTGCAGACATGAAAAAATTTTTCATTCTGCAGAAAACTTTGGGCAAAACCTTTACTTCTGCATTGAGTGCCTATCACTGCCACTTTCTGCACAACATGAAACATCAGCAGTACCTGGTCTCAGACATGTGCATAAGTGGTCTTCCAGCTGGAGACCAGTAACGACTGGTGTTCCTCAGGGATAGGTGTTGGGACCGGTCTTCTTCAACATCTTTGTCAGTGACATGGCCAGTGGGATTGAGTGTGCCCTCAGCAAGTTTGCTGATGACACCAAGCTGTGTGGTTCAGTTGATATGCCGGAGGGAAGGAATGCCATCCAAAGGGACCTTGACAGGCTTGTGAGGTGGGCTGATGCCAACCTTAAGAAGTTTAACCATGACAAGTGAAAGGTCCTACACCTGGGTCAGAGCAATCCCAGGAACAGCTACAGGTTGGGCAGAGAAGAGATTCAGAGCAGTCCTGCGGAGAAGGACTTGGGGGTGTTGGTTGATGGCAAAATGAACATGAACAGGCTTCAGTGTGCGATCGCAACCCAGAAAGCCAACCATACCCTGGGTTGCATCAAAAGGAGCATGACCAGCAGGTCAAGGGACGTGACCCTGCCCCTCTACTCTGCTCTCATGAGACCTCAGTTGGAAGCATTATGAACAGTTCTGGTGTCCTCAACATAAAAAGGACATGGAACTGTTGGAACAAGTCCAGAGGAGGGCCACGAGGATGATCA